>CAJHQP010001862.1:0-100375 GCA_905132765.1 Moricandia arvensis
AACCTTGCAAGTCAGACAACACCATGAGATCTTCTGGAACCCATTTGGCTTCATCTGTCACTACAACTTCCCTGCCATCTTCTCCTTGTGTGATTTGTCTTGGGGCTTCTCCTGAGGTGATATGCTCCCATAAACCTCTTCCACCAAGGGCTGTCTTGGTCAATCTCGACCATAGAAGGTAGTTTAAACCTTTTAGAGTGACTGGGAAGATCATTTGCTTGTGTTTCTCCATTTTGACTTGTTATTGTCCAGTGGGTAATAGAGTGAACTGGTTAGAAATTTGAATTTTGAACACTGGACAGGATAGAAAACAAGTAAAAACAAGCTAATATCTCTTTATATGATGAACATATGAAGAGAAAGCAAGAGAAATGATGAGGAACCGCCCAGAAACTTGCAAGAACAAACCTAATATCCACTGGACAAAAGGATGTTCTTCAAGATACACAGAAAGTAATCGGATAGAAAGGTAGAATGGAGTGAATAGAGAGTGTTTGCAGAAGAAAATGAAAGGTTTAGAAGCTTAATGCTCTAACACCATGAAAGTAAATGAAGAACAATGAAGAACAATGAAGAAAAGGTTCAAGAACAGAGAGAGAGAGAGAGAGTTGAATCCGTGAGAGAGAGAGAGATATTTCGAGTGCAAAAGAGGGAGAGAGAAGGAACCCTTTTCCTTAATTATTTCTGGTCTAAGGCATACAATATAAATAGACTAAATGAAGAGAAACAAGACAAGAAGAATATAATAAACTATTCTGTCCTGGTAGAGGGATAGTGACCCTTCACAAACGGTCCACACCCTAAAAGGGACATGTGATCTCTCCCATTTAAATACTATTCTTTCTTCAGACAAGCTCCCAACGGCTCCCTGACTATATGAGGTTGATCTGGGCGAGTTTGAACTTCCTTGTCTTCCAAGGTAAGTTAGGTTGAGCCTTGGTAGCTTGAGATGCAAGTATGGACGGAATGCCTTGCCTTCCAAGCTTGTACGAACTTGAATACTTCAACTTGACTAGATGCTAATTCTTTCTTTATCTTATTCCTTCTATGTCTTTGTGTCAATAGCCTTGTCCATTCTAGAAGGGCTTATGACTCGTTCCAGATCAAAGAAGCTCAAGGAAGCCATTGGAGGATTACTTAAGATGTCATTGATACAAGAAGATTGTCTTGGTCGAAGCTTGATCAACCAAGACACACTCACCACCATTCAAGCTACTCTTTTTCAAGCTGATCATCAACTAGGCAAGCAACCAACGTGTGCTCTTTTTCCCTACCTTTGGTTTTGTCCCAATGGGTTTTCTAAAGTTAGGTTTTTAACGAGACCTTAGTTTGCTTCACAAATCACCTAGTTGATATTGAGATGAAGAACCAGAAGAGAATGAGAGACACTGATCAGAATGGACAAAGTGGAGAAGGAACTCAGAGACTTGAGGAACAAGGCATTGGGTAGAAGACTTGGAACTCAAGTCATCCAAGAGAAGACCTAGCTTGACTTGGAAGACAAGGCAAGTCTCACTCACTTCCCAACCTTACTCACGGATGGGAGGAGTGCTCTCTGGACCAAGTTTGAATTCAAAATAGGAGAAGTCACATGATTCAAATCAGGCAAGAGTGGACTGTTAGGAAAGGTCACTCTCAGCATCAGTAATCTCGACCAGAGAGGACCAGGACCACTTAATTAGTCTATTGTTTCCCTTTTGTTTTTTCCTAAATGTCACTGTCCTCTCTCTCTCTCTCTCTGGTTCCCTATAAAACAATGTAGTACGCGGAATGAATTAATTAAGGGGAAAAAACCTCCTCTTTACTTGTTTACTCTCTCTCTCTTCTCTCACAAAAATACTCTTCTCCTCTCTCTTTCATCAAGTGTTCTTCATGTTCTTGCTGTTCTTCAGCTCATTTTCTCTTAAACTCTCTTAAACTTGTTGGATTTTCACAAGAGTAAAAGGATCTAGGTTTGTGTGTGATGAACAAGCCTTTAAGGCTATGATGAACACAAAATGAAGAAGAGAATGGGTTCTGGTTTACTTGTGTGAACTTGAATCAGAATCAGAGATTATGAGAGACTAAGAGAGATTAAAAGACTAAGAAATGGGAAGACTTCAGAGGGATTAGAATCAAGAACAAAACAAGCTTTATTTTTAAAGTGGAGAGGGGTTTTCCCCCTTACTCCCTTAGTGTTTACACTCGACATAGATCTGATTATATAGAGAGAGAGCACATTAAGGTTTACAAAAGATCAAGAAAAGCATGTGTAGTCCACAGAATTGGTTCGAAATACTTGGCTGGAATTGCTCACATGCTTGGGACAGGCTGTCCCAAGCTGCTCTTCCTTTCATTTTGGCGAGTGGATAAGCTTATCCATAAACGGCTCCTTCCTGGAAAGTAGACAGCTCTTCCTTTTCGCCTAAGGTATATTATGAGCATCTTTCTCCTTGCCTAAGTCTCCCACGGATCCCAAGTCTTTGCTCACCATAATAAATCTTCTTGAAGCTTGGTTCACAAGTCTTGTGCTTTCTTAGGGTTGTACGGCCATATACATCAAGCTGGTCCATACAGCTTTTGCCCTAAGTTTGCACAAGACATAAAACTTCTTTTCTGCTCAAATGGTCGAGTAAAGTTGATTTTGGGTCGAGGTTGGTCCATACATTCCGTACAGTCTGTACGGCCGTACGGCCATCCGTACACCTTGTTGAGATGAAGCAATAAAGAACAAGGAGAATGGATGGTTTCATATTAATCAAGTTTGGAGTTGCCTTGAGAAGCAAGGTTGTCCGTACACCATAAAAGATACCTTCTGGTGCAAGCTATCCATGTGCCTTGTTCAAAGAGACCTAAGAGACTAAATGAGACTTATTTAAATGGTTTCATGTCGGCAAAGAGGCAGAGATCCGTTGGAGAAGGTTTGAATCAGAGATCACATGTTTGGTTAAGGCTTAGGACCTGTCATTTTCAGTATGAACCTACCAGACCTCTCTCCTCTTTGTTTATTCTTTTCCTCTGCGACTTGTGCTCACTTGTTCCCATTGTTTTTCTTTAAATACTCTGTATTAGGTTTCTAAATAAGGCAAGGGAAATAAAAAAATAAATTCTGGTTCACTAGACTCTCTCTCTCTCTCTCTCACTCGAAATTCTCCTCTCTCTCTTGTTGTTCTTCATGTTCTTGAGCAGAACTCCTTTGTTCTTGACTTAATCTCTCTTTAATTCTCATAAACTCACATGGTTTCAGAGCAATAAAGCAATTGAGACCTTATTCTCTCCATTCTCACTTAGTTCTTCCGCAACGTACTCTGTTCCTTCTTGTTCTTCCAGTTTCTTCTTCACTCCCATCTCGAAATTCTACTCTGTTTTCCAGTTCCTAATCTGGTTCTTTTCAAATAACTCATGTATTCCTACATTCTCCTTCATTTTCTTCTCTGTTATATTTCAAAAATCTTGTTACTTCTTGCTGGATCTTGTGTCAGTTCGAAAATCTTGATTCACCCTTTTATCCACTGGACAAAATCCCTTCAAGATGGAGAATGCTAAACTAGTGGCAATACCAGTGACTATAATTGGGGTAAACTATCTGTTGTGTTCAAGGTTGGCCAAGACAGCTCTTGGAGGGAGGGGCTTATGGGAACATGTTTCCAGTGGAGAACCTCCAACAAAAATCATCCAAGATAAAGATGGTGGGGAGATGGTGGTTGCTGTCGACAACAAATGGGGTCCGGAGGACCTCATGGTGCTGTCAATCATTCAAAACAGGCTGGAACCATCTATCATGACAGCTTACTCATACTGTGAAAGCTCAAAAGAGTTGTGGGATACACTACAAAAGGTGTATGGCAACATTTCAAATCTAAGTCGAGTTTTTGAAGTCAAGAGGGCTATCAACTTACTGCACCAGGAAAGCATGGACTTCAACCACACACTTTGGCAAGTTCAGAGCATTGTGGGCTGAGTTGGAAATGCTGAGACTACCTACTGTGTATGCTATTGTCCTGAATGATAGGCGAGAGCAAGACAAGGTGTTTTCCCTGTTTCTGATAAGATCTTTTGATATCTTAGAAGAAATGTAACCAGAAAGAGATTAAGAACAGATTTAGAAAGAAATAGACTTGATTTAGACTTAACGAGAAGAGAGATTATGAGAGACTATGAAAAACATCTTGAGACTCGAAAACTTAGAGAGAACAGTATTCTTTATTCATCCACTTGAGGTTACAATATATAGAGAATGTCTACAAGGGTTTTCGTAAACCAAGGAAAGGAGGAGTGGCCAAGATCGACCCAGGCGCGCCTAATTTGAAAAGAGAGCGTCTTGGCCAAGTAAATGGCATCAGCATCTTTGACAAGATGCTGATCCTTTCCAGCCTTGTGCCAGCCTGTCCGTGGAGAGCTTCTTCCTTTCCAACTGATGGATAAGGTTACTTCGCCAACTGATCACTTCTGGTAACTTTAGTTTTACCCGGATGGTAAAACTAGTCGAGTGCTTTTGGGTCGACCTTGTACGGCCTGTACGGCCTGTACGGCCTTGTACGGACAAGGTTGACTCAAACCCTTCTCTTTTCGTCCTTCTTTCTATTCAACCCATAGTAGATACCTCAACTTAACACTCCCTCTCAAGCTTGACCATCTGGAACAAGTCAAGCTTGGAAGGCTATGTGGTCTACCTCATTAAGAACCTCACCAAGTGACACGCCCCTAGGATGCTTCTTTGGTTGATGGGAGGATAGATCCTTGCAAGAACGAATCAGAGACTCAAGCTCTTCAAGGCTGTGGATTAGATGGTGAAACAAGGGGGATGAGAGATCTCTTGATACTCCTAGATGACTAGTTCGGATATGACACACCGAGATAAACACCCTTAAGGCTCTGGATATTACACACCAGAAGAACACTTGAAAACTTAGAGAGAGCCATCAAGAAGAACAAAGACTTTGATATTAGATTGCTTAAGTTCTAAAAGGTTGGCAAAAACCCTTAAATAAAAGAAACCAAAGAACATGCTCTAGGGTTTTGGCAAACATAACATAAAACTATAGTCTTAAAAATAACATAAGGTAAAATGGATAGTCTTCTAGTAGTCTTGGGTAGAGATAAGGCCTAGGTGATTTGTAAGACACGTTGTGGCCTTGTTAAGAACATTCCTCCAGAAAACCTCGTGGGACAAAATCAAAAGCAAGGAAAAGAGCACACACCAAGTGTATAGTCTTAGTCATGCCATGTAAACGAAAAACCTCTTTAAAGAACAAGTTAGCAATATGCAATGCATCATCAGTCTTTTGACAAGTTATGAAATGTGCCATCTTAGAGAACCTATCAACAACAACAAAGATGGAGTCCTTTCTGCTTCTAGTCCTAGGCAATCCAACAATGAAATCCATGGATATATCATTCCAAGGATGGTGTGGAATTGGTAAAGGAGTTTACAAACGCTGGGATTGGACTTGGGACTTGGCATGCTTGCAAGTAGCACACCTCCCACAGATTCTCTCCACATATCTCTTCATGTGCGGCCAATAGAAGTGATCCTGCAAAACTTTAAGGGTCTTGGCAATCACAAAGTGTCCCATTAGACTGCCCCCAAGGGATTCCCTAACAAAGAGATCTCGTAGAGAACAATTAGGAACACACAATCTGTTATCATAAAATAAGAACCCATCTTGTCTAAAGTAGTGTCCTGCAGCAAACTTCTCACAAGACACATAAGCTTCTTGGAAATTAAGGTTAGTATCATACTTATCTTTAATCTGCTCAAACCCAAGTAACTTAGCATCTAGAGTGGTTAAGAGAACATACCTCTGAGATTGTGCATCAGCAACTATGTTCTCCTTACCTTGTTTATATTTGATCACGTATGGGAATGTCTCAATGAACTCAACCCATCTTGCGTGCATCTTACTAAGCTTACTCTTCCCTTTTAGATACTTTAGGGACTCATGATCAGTGTGGATGACAAACTCCTTGGGCCACAAGTAATGCTGCCATGTTTTCAAGGCCCTCACCAAGGCATAGAGTTCATTGTCATAGGTTGGATAGTTTAGAGTGGCTCCTCCAAGCTTCTCACTGAAGTAGGAGATGGGTTTCCTATCCTGCTTCAACACAGCACCAATTCCAATCCCTGAGGCATCACATTCTATTTCAAAGGTTTTAGTAAAGTCAGGGAGCATTAAGAGAGGTGATTGAGTAAGCTTCTCTTTAAGGGTTGGGAATGCTGTTTCTTGTGCTTCTCCCCATTTGATTCCCACATCCTTCTTGATTACTTCAGTTAATGGAGCTGCAATGGTGCTAAAGACTCTCACAAAACGCCTATAGAACCCGACAAGCCCATGGAAACTTCTCACTTCTCCTACTGTGGTTGGCCTCGACCAGTCCTTGATGGTTTTGATCTTCTCCTCGTCCACCTTAAATCCATCTGCACTCACAACAAAGCCTAGGAAAACCAAGTTATCTGTGCAAAAAGTGCACTTCTTCAAGTTGGCAAAGAGTTTCTCATTTCTCAACACATTTAGGACAGCCCTAAGATGTTATATATGATCTTCTAAGGTCTTGCTATATACTAAGATATCATCAAATTATACAACAACAGAAATGCCTATGAATGATCTAAGAACATGATTCTTTAACCTCATGAATGTACTAGGTGCATTTGTCAATCCAAATGGCATAACTAACAACTCATACAACCCATGTTTAGTTTTAAATGTTGTTTTCCACTCATCTCCTTCTTTCATCCTAATCTGATGATAACCACTTTTTAAATATATCTTAGAGAAGATGCAAGAACCATGTAACTCATCAAGCATATCATATAATCTAGGTGTAGGGTGGAGATACTTCACTGTGATGTTATTGATTGATCTACAATCAACACACATCCGCCAAGTACCATCCTTCTTAGGCACTAGGAGCACTGGTACAGCACATGGGCTCAAACACTCTCGGATATAGCCTTCTCCATGAGTTCCTCTACTTGTCTTTGCAAATCCTTGGTCTCAACTGGATTGGTTATGTAAGCTGGTCGGTTTGGAAGTGTAGATCCTGGAATAAAGTCTATCTGGTGCTCAATCCCACGCAATAAAGGTAACCCAGTGGGATTGTCCTCTGGAAATACATCTTGAAACTCCTGCAAAAGAGAAACCATTTCACTCGGATACACCGGTGTAGAATCTGTTAAGTTCAAGAGAGTTTCTTTAAACAAAAGTAAGATAGCTGATTGTTCAGAGTAAAGAGTTCTTTTGATATCACCCATGTTTGCATAAAAGTTTGGCTGCTTAGTTCCAGCCGGTTTGAGATCAATCTCCTTCTTCTTTTGGAGTTGAATCTGATCAAGTTGAACTTCCTTAGGTGTCAAGGGACCCAGGACAGTCTTGCGACCCTTGAACTCAAAGGAGTGCTTGTTGGTGAAACCATCATGGATGACTTGACGTTCATATTGCCAAGGTCTCCCAAGAAGTATGTGACCAGCTTCCATAGGTAAAACATCACACAAGACTTCATCTTCATATCTCCCTATGGCTAAAGGAATGAGAACTTGATTTGAAACCTTCATGGTGCCTTCTTCATTCAACCATTGTAGCCGGTAAGGTTTTGGGTGCTTCTGAACCTTCAAACTCAACTTCTTGACCATTGTTTCACTAGCAGCATTCACACAACTGCCTCCATCAACTATGAGGCTGCACACTTTTCCTTGGGCCAAGCACCGGGTATAGAAGAGGTTCTCACGGTACTCTAGCTCTTCAGTCTTGGTTTGCAAGCTTATAAGTCTTCTTGCTACTAAAAGCTTCCCTTGGACTGGTCCTTCTTCATGCTCTTCTTCAGTTTCTTCTTGGTCAGACTCGGTGTTGTCATCTTCTGAGGCATACTCACCATCTTCCAATAAGATCATGACTCTCTTGTTGGTACATTCATTGGCATAGTGACCTCGTCCTTGGCACTTGAAACACTTGACCTCACGAGATCTGGAACTAGAAGCCTCAGCCTTGCCCTTACCCTTGTCAAGAGCATTGCTTGGTTTGGTTTCTTCCCTCGGATAGGGCTTGTTGTCTTTCTGATATGGCTTAGACTCCTTATGATAGGTTGACTTCTCTTCTTTGGTGTTGTGTAACCAGTTGGATCCATAGCTGGTTCGTGAATGTCCCTTCCTCTTGAGCTGTTTTTCCACAAGAATAGCCTTGTGTAACATCTCTTCTAACTCCACATAATGTTGCATCTCAACATTGTCTTGTATCTCTTAGTTTAGACCACACAGGAACCTTGACATTGTTGCTTCTCTATCTTCGGATATACTAGCCCTTCACATGAGCAAATCCATCTCCTGGTAGTATTCCTCCACTGATCGTGAACCTCGAGTAAGCTTCCTGAGTCAATGATGCAAGTCTCTATGGTAATGACTTGGAACAAACCTCTTGCGCATGATGGACTTCATCTCTGTCCATGTCTCAACTGGTTCTTCACCATTCCTTCTACGGGTAGTAATGTACTGATCCCACTAGATTAGAGCATAGTCATTAGAACTCAGTAGCAGCTATCTGGATCTTCTTGTGGTTTGTGTACTACTTACACTGAAAGACAAGCTCAATCTTCTTCTCCCATTCAAGATAGGCATCCAGATCAGCTTTCCCATGGAAGGGCGGTATTTTGATCTTCAAACCAGCAAGCTCATCTCTCTGGTTTGTCCTTCCTTCTTTTCCACGTCTATGTCTCCTCTGACTTTGTCTTGAGGAGGAACTGATATGTTCATAGTAGTTATCAGTTTCTTCAG
Source organism: Moricandia arvensis (assembly GCA_905132765.1). NCBI lineage: Eukaryota > Viridiplantae > Streptophyta > Magnoliopsida > Brassicales > Brassicaceae > Moricandia > Moricandia arvensis. Next base: position 8,747 of record CAJHQP010001862.1, read on the forward strand.
AGCCGGCATGCTCTTGTCGAGTTGCATGAGGTCTTTCTTCTCTCCTAGTCTCTCGGTTGGGACCTTGACCAGTAGCTCTTCTTACTTCTTCTCTGAACTCTCTGCGGAGCTCATTGAGGTTGGTCCTCATCATCTCAATCATTGTGGCGACCATTGATTGATTAAGTTGAGCCGTCATGGCCTCCATGAGCATTTTGTTCTTCCGGACCAACTCAACTTCTTCATCAGTCTCGGTTCCCATTGCTGCCTGCACAAAGGAAAACACAATAACCAGTAAATAGATACTAGGTAAACACGAGAAGCAAAAAGGAAAAATCTCAACACAATAATTATACTTGCTCGGCAAGGTAATAAGCTATGCGGCTAGGTTTAATTTGTCTAGGGTTTCCGCCTAAACCAAAAAGAAAATTCCCCTAAATCTTGTCTAAAACTCTATGATTTTCGAGCAGCCCTAAACAACTTAGATCTACTTCTTGTTCAAGTTGATTAAGGAGTTTTTTTTTGCGGCTGAAACAAAAAGATGTAAAGAGTAAACGAGACTTCCCTAACCAAAGTTGCTCTGATACCACTTGATGCGCCCCTAGGATGCTTCTTTTGTTGATGGGTGGATAGATCCTTGCAAGAACGAATCAGGGACTCAAGTTCTTCAAGGTTTGTGGATTGAATTGTGACACAAGAGGGATGAGAGGACTCTTGATACTCCTAGATGATTAGCTCGGATATAACACACCAAGTTAAACACCCTTAAGGATCTGGATATGACACACCAGAAAGGTACTCGACAACTTCTAGAGAGAGAGAGCCGTCAAGAGAGAAATAAGACTCGATAATATTAGATTGCTTGAGTACAATAGGGTTAGGGAAAACCCTTAAATAAAAGAAACCAGAGAACATACTCTCTAGGGTTTCGAAAAAATGAAAATGGAAACTATAGTTTAAAATATAACATAAGCTTAAAGATAAATGAACTTCTGCTAGTCTTGGGCCGAGATAAGGGCTAGGTGATTTGTAAGACAAGTCGTGGCCTCGTTAAAAACCTTCCTCCGGAAAACCTTGTGGGACAAAACCAAAAGCAAGGAAAAGAGCACACACCAAATGTCTTGCCTCAACACTAACTCAGCTTGATGTAGAGATAACTTGAATGGTGATCAAGATATCTCAGATCAAACCTTGTCCAAGACTTTCTTCTTGTTGTGGATGTGAAGTGAGTAATCCTAGAACAGTCTCCTTGAGTTTCTTGGCTCTTAAACGGGTCATGGGACCTTCTGGAATGGTTAAAGCATCATCACCAGGCTGCTGGTGCATTGTGGCATCATCTGACTCATCTAAGCTCTCCTGGCTCTCTTTAGTACTCTCGTCCATGATCACATCATTGATTATGAAGTTGCCTAAATGTCTTGACTTGTTTCTGGTTAAGAGATTGCTTGCATTTAGGGAATGGAAAGCTTGCATTAGATGGATCTTAATGTAATAAGAGGCCATCTAAGTGCAAAGCTAGTGAGACATTGGAAAAAGCCAATGCATTATGTCTTATCTTTGCTGGAGTTTGAGTGTTGTTTCAGGTTCACAAGATGTGTACTTAGTTCACCATACATCCGAGTGAAAGAGGAAGACTAATCCCATTGGGAAGGTTTCCGGAGTGTATGTGGATACACTAAGCAACTGATCATCACTTAAGTCTAGAGGAGACTGATGATCAGAAGGCATTGGAGTTTAAAGGGGAGGGTTGATCAGTGGTTGAATGCAAAGTCCATGAGATGTTGCGCTCCTGATCTTAATGCTCATTGAGGCTCACTTCAAGCTTGGACACATAACCAATCCAAGCTTGAGGAGGGGAGCAAATTGAGCCACCTGATGATCCTGCAGCTCAATGACCTATGTTACTCAAGGACCTTGCATGCCGATCTAGAAGATATCAAGCCGTAGTGAGGAAAGAAGAAGGTCACTGAACAAGCTATGTGAGGAGTGTTTGTTAAGTGGACTGAGGTATCTCCTCTATGCAATGGTAATGGAGTGGAGATCAAGCATCAAGTCTGGAGAAGATGGTGGTGCCCTCCACAAGGCTTATCATGGAGTTAACATGCGCTCACCATTCAAGTTTGGATCTTCTCTATACTCGGTCTCAAGCTTGAGGGGGAGTGTGGATGAGCTTGCATGATAAGAGAAGAAGATGTGAAGCTGAGTCAAGTGAGGATTCAAGTGGTGGTTCAGAGCAGCCACTCCTCACAATCTAAAAATGCGAGTAAACCTGATCTTATCTCTTTATATATCTAGGATAAGTTTATCTCTTGAGAAATGATACACTTGTGGAATAATGTATCAGGTACCTTACTTGGATAATCAAGGAGACAAGGAGAAGCTAGGCATGTGATCTAACCTGATGGGGAAGGCAAGAAGCCAGGAGAGAAGGGAAGACACAAGCCAGCCCCAAAGAAGAGATTCCAGAAGGAGTTGGTAATGTGCAATGAAGCCAATGAGTTGCACATCATGGTTAGGCCATGATCCAGGGTCTTTGGTGTCCATCACACTGATGAGAACACCAAAGACCCACTGGCCAATCCCTAGGCCTTTAAGGCTCTACTCTGTTCCTTATGAGGGTTTTATCCCTAAGGAGGGTTTTCTTTCATAAGGTTGTTAATGAGGGAATTCTTCAAGGTTCCAAGCTTGACTTAGGATCTCTAAAGTCAAGATTGAGGGGGAGTGTTAACTTGAAGAAAGAAATGGAGCCAAAGGAAGAGTTGAGTGGAGTTTGGGTCTGGTGCAAAGTTAGGGTGAAACCTCCGGAGATTGTCTACAAGGCTTTAGAAGTGTCTAAAGGTGTTTAGAAGTGCTCTGAAGGTTGTGCCAAGATAGGGCGAAGTCCAGGAGGGACTTAGAAGGCTGTTGAGGAGCAAATGGGAGAATGTGCAAAGTTAGGGCAAGGTCGTACGGATTTGGTACGGAAGAATGTACTCGGACCGTACGGATCCGTACGGACCAGGTCGACCCAAAACTTTCACATTCAACCATTTGAGAAGATTTGGGACTTGTGCAAAAATAGGGCGAGGTACGGACCGTGCAAAAATAGGGCGAGGTACGGACCATGCGAAAATAGGGCAAGGTACGGACCGTGGAAAATTAGGGTGACCCAAAGATGTTCTCATTACGACTTTAAAGATGTTTGGGGAGTCCGTGCAAAAATAGGGCGAAATGGTACGGCCCGTGCAAAGTCCGGGGACTAGAAGACATGCTTCTGATCTTTAAGAGAAGAAAACAAAATCTTTAAGAGAAGAAGACAAAAGCTTAACAGAAGAAGACAAACCTTTAAGAGAAGAAGACAAAAGAGTGTTCTGGTCCAAGAGAAGGAACCAATCAGATGTGGATAAGGCATCAAGGAGTGAGCTGGCGTGAGGTGGCTGTAAAGAAGAGAGAAGCCTTGACTATTAACCTGGACAGCTACATGGGCAGATTAAGAGGAGCCTAAGGAGAGCCAATAAGAGATCAGTCTTTCCTTGGATTGAATTAAAGCATCCAGGCGCCAGCTACTACTCTCCAATCTACACCATCCATTCCTCTCAAGTTAATTATATCCATTAGATGTAGGTTTACATTTCACCAACTTGTATTGCCATATAAAAGGCTTATGTTAGGCGATTTGTAAGCTAAGCTGAATGGGGGATTTCCCCATCTTTTTCATAATAAAAGTGTGTTGTTCTTGACCAGATTCCCTCTAGTCTCACCCTTTCTTAAACCTTATACTCATAATCTCCCTTATAATTTCTTAAACACTTGTTTCTTGTCTTGATACACACACATACCATCAGACCTTTCCATAACCATTTCAATACCTTTCTTGCCTCTAGATGGCGTGTTGTTTCATCACCAACCCACACAGCTTAGTACTCTGATAATCCAACATGGTATCAGATCCTGGTTCATTAGAACCTGAGCTGTAGCTTCCGCAAAACACAGCTCTCTCCTCAGCTCAAATCCAAACCATTGAAGCTCTTTCCATCCGATTCAGTTTCTTAAGAAGAAGAAGACTGAAGCTTGGCGATTGTTCTTGGTCCCTCATCCTGTGTTCAATTTTTCCAGATGTTGATTGTTTTTGGAAGAAAAGGTGTAAGGAGAGGCCACTCCAAGGCGCCTTGTCCAGGAGACAAATCTCATCTGGTTCAAAGAAGAAGAAGAAGGTGTCCAGTCCTTGTCGCCTAGAAGTCTTGAAGAAAGGACGGGTCTTTGAGCTGATGGTACAAGATGGTGGCCATGTACTGAAGGAGAAGGAGGTGGGTGACGAACCAGACTCTATGATCCAACAAAGCCATGACCGGTTTCACATAAAGACTAAGGAACCAACCTGGTTCCTTGAGTAAGCGATTCTTAAACCATCTTGATATTAAGACTTTGATAATGTCCATTGCTGTGTGATGAGTTGTGTGATTGAAAGCTGAGGATATTGTGATGATTGCTTGATGATATATTCTTGAATCTGTCCCAGGATGCTTATTAAGTCTTGTTTGGTGTATGAGAATTAAAGAAATGCTTGCTCTGGTTCTTAATGTTGCATAACTTGATATTGGATTGTTGATTCTGAATCTGTTTGCATACAAGGATAGAATCTGATTAAAAGCATAGCATTTGTCAGATGGTTCATAATAGTATGGCTCAGCCTCGATTCTTGATGCCTTGTTTTGCTAGGATGCTAGATTAAATGTCTTATCCAGCTTGCTTGCATTAGAATCATTAAAGGTCTTGCATGTTGATTATGAAGTTGCCTAAATGTCTTGACTTGTTTCTGGTTAAGAGCTTTCTTGCATTTAGTGAATGGAAAACTTGCATTAGATGGATCTTAATGTAATAAGAGGCCATCTAAGTGCAAAGCTAGTGAAACATTGGAAAAAGTCAATACATTGTGTCTTATCTTTGCTGGAGTTTGAGTGTTGTTTCAGGTTCACAAGATGTGTTCTTTGTTCACCATACATCCGAGTGAAAGAGGAATACTAATCCCAATGGGAAGGTTGCTGGAGTGTATGTGGATACACTAAGCAAGTGATCATCACTTAAGTCTGGAGGAGACTAATGATCAGAAGGCATTGGAGTTTAAAGGGGAGGGTTGATCACTGGTTGAATGCACAGTCCATGAGATGTTGTGCTCCCGATCTTAAGGGTCAATGAGGCTCACTTCAAGCTTGGACACATAACCAATCCAAGCTTGAGGAGGGGAGCAAAGTGAGCCACCTGATGATCATGTAGCTCAATGACCTGTGTTACTCAAGGACCTTGCATGCTGATCTAGAAGAGATCAAGCCGTAGTGAGGGAAGAAGAAGGTCACTCAACAAGCTATGTGAGGAGTGCTTGTTAAGTGGACTGAGGTATCTCCTCTATGCAATGGTAATGGAGTGGAGATCAAGCATCAAGTCTGGAGAAGATGGTGGTGCCCTCCACAAGGCTTATCATGGAGTTAACATGCGCTCACCATTCAAGTTTGGACCTTCTCTATACTCAGTCTCAAGCTTGAGGGGGAGTGTGGATGAGCTTGCATGATAAGAGAAGAATCTGTGAAGCTTAGTCAAGTGAGGATTCAAGTGGTGGTTCAGAGCAGCCACACCTCACAATCTAAACAAGGGAGTAAACCTGATCTTATCTCTTTATATATTCAGGATAAGTTTAACTCTTGAGAACTGATACACTTGTGGAATAATGTATCAGGTACCTTACTTGGATATTCAAGGAGACAAGGAGAAGCTAGGCGTGTGATCTGACCCGATGGGGAAGGAAAGAAGCCATGAGAGAAGGGAAGACACAAGCCAGCCCCAAAGAAGAGATCCGAGAAGGAGTTGGTAATGTGCAATGAAGCCAATGAGTTGCACATCACTGTTAGGCCATGATCTAGGATCTTTGGTGTCCATCACTCTGACGAGAACACCAAAGACCCACTGTCCAATCCCTAGGCCTTGAAGGCTCTACTCTTTTCATTATGAGGGTTTTATCCCTAAGGAGAGTTTTCTCTCATAGGGATTTTAATGAGGGAGTTCTTCAGCTTGACTTAGGATCTCTAAAGTCAAGCTTGATGGGGAGTGTTAACTTGAAGAAAGAAATGGAGCCAAAGGAAGAATTGACTTGAGTTTGGGTCTGGTGAAAAGTTAGGGTGAAACCTCCGGAGATTGTCTACAAGGCTTTAGAAGTGTCTAAAGGCGTTTAGAAGTGCTCTGAAGGTTGTGCCAAGATAGGGCCAAGTCCAGGAGGGACTTAGAAGGCTGTTAAGGAGCAAATGGGAGAATGTGCAAAGTTAGGGCAAGGTCGTACGGATTTGATACGGACGAATGTACTGGGACCGTAAGGCCGTACGGATTTGATACGGACGAATGTACTCGGACTGTACGGATCCGTACGGACCAGGTCGACGCAAAACTTTCACATTCAACCATTTGAGAATATTTGGGACTTGTGCAAAAATAGGGCTAGGTACGGACCCTTCAAAAATACGGTGAGGTACGGACCGTGCAAAAATAGGACAAGGTATGGACCGTGCAAAACTAGGGTGACCCAAAGATGTTCTCATTACGACTTTAAAGATGTTTGGGGAGTCCGTGCAAAAATAGGGCGAAATGGTACGGCCCGTGCAAAGTCCGGGACTAAAAAACATGCTTCTGATCTTTAAGAGAAGAAGAAAAAATCTTTAAGAGAGGAAGACCAAAGCTTAAGAGAAGAAGACAAACCTTTAAGAGAAGAAGACAAAAGAGTGTGCTGGTCCAAGAGAAGGAACCAATAAGATGTGGAGAAGGCATCAAGGAGTGAGCTGGCGTGAGCTGGCTGTAAAGAAGAGACAAGCTTTGACTATGAACCTGGACAGCTACATGGGCAGATTAAGAGGAGTCTAAGGAGATCCAATAAGAGATCAGTCTTTCTTTGGTTTGAATTAAAGCATCCAGGCGCCAGCTACTACTCTCCAATCTACACCATCCATTCCGCTCAATTTAATTATATCCATTAGATGTAGGTTTACATTTCACCAACATGTATTGCCGTATAAAAAGGCTTATGTTAGGCGATTTGTAAGCTAAGCTGAATGGGGGATTTCCCCATCTTCTTCATAATAAAAGTGTGTTGTTCTTGACCAGATTCCCTCTAATATCTCCCTTTCTTAAAACTTATACTCATAATCTCTCTTATAATTTCTTAAACACTTGTTTCTTGTCTTGATACACACACATACCATCAGACCTTTCCATAACCATTTCAATACCTTTTCTTGCCTCTAGATGGCGTGTTGTTTCATCACCAACCCACACAGCTTAGTACTCTGATAATCCAACATGGTATCAGATCCTGGTTCATTAGAACCTGAGCTGTAGCTTCCGCAAAACACAGCTCTCTCCTCAGGTCAAATCCAAACCATTGAAGCTCTTTCCATCCGGTTCAGTTTTTTAAGAAGAAGAAGACTGAAGCTTGGCGATTGTTCTTGGTCCCTCATCCTGTGTTCAATTTTTCCATATGTTGATTGTTCTTGGAAGAAAAGGTGTAAGGAGAGGCCACTCCAAGGCGCCTTGTCCAGAAGACAAATCTCATCTGGTTCAAAGAAGAAGAAGAAGGTGTCCAGTCCTTGGCGCCTAGAAGTCTTGAAGAAAGGACGGGTCTTTGAGCTGATGGTACAAGATGGTGGCCATGTACTGAAGGAGAAGGAGTTGGGTGAAGAACCAGACTCTAAGATCCATCAAAGCCATGACCGGTTTCACATAAAGACTAAGGAACCAACCTTGTTCCTTGAGTAAGCGATTCTTAAACCATCTTGATATTGAGACTGTGATAATGTCCATTGCTGTGTGATGAGTTGTGTGATAGAAAGCTGAGGATATTGTGATGATTGCTTGATGATATAGTCTTGAATCTGTCCCAGGATGCTTATTAAGTCTTGTTTGGTGTATGAGAATTAAAGAAATGCTTGCTCTGGTTCTTAATGTTGCATAACTTGATATTGGATTGTTGATTCTGAATCTGTTTGCATACAAGGATAGAATCTGATTAAAAGCATAGCATTTGTCAGATGGTTCATAATAGTATGGCTCAGCCTCAATTCTTGATGCCTTGTTTTGCCAGGATGCTAGATTAAATGTCTTATCCAGCTTGCTTGCATTAGAATCATTAAAGGTCTTGCATATTGATTATGAAGTTTCCTAAATGTCTTGACTGTTTTCTGGTTAAGAGCTTGCTTGCATTTAGTGAATGGAAAGCTTGCATTAGATAGATCTTAATGTAATAAGAGGCCATCTAAGTGCAAAGCTAGTGAGACATTAGAAAAAGCGAATGCAATGTGTCTTTTCTATGCTGCCGTTTCAGTGTTGTTTCAGGTTCACAAGATGTGTTCTTAGTTGACCATACATCCGAGTGAAAGAGGAAGACTAATCCTATTGGGAAGGTTGCTGGAGTGTATGTGGATACACTTAGCAAGTGATCATCACTTAAGTATGGAGGAGACTGATGATCAGAAGGCATTGGAGTTTAAAGGGGAGGGTTGATCAGTGGTTGAATGCAAAGTCCATGAGATGTTGCGCTCCTGATCTTAATGCTCATTGAGGCTCACTTCAAGCTTGGACACATAACCAATCCAAGCTTGAGGAGGGGAGCAAAGTGAGCCACCTGATGATCATGTAGCTCAATGACCTGTGTTACTCAAGGACCTTGCATGCTGATCTAGAAGAGATCAAGCCGTAGTGAGGGAAGAAGAAGGTCACTCAACAAGCTATGTGAGGAGTGCTTGTTAAGTGGACTGAGGTATCTCCTTGGTAATGGAGTGGAGATCAAGCATCAAGTCTGGAGAAGATGGTGGGGCCCTCCACAAGGCTTATCATGGAGTCTCAAGCTTGAGGGGGAGTGTGGATGAGCTTGCATGATAAGAGAAGAAGCTGTGAAGCTTAGTCAAGGGAGGATTCAAGTGGTGGTTCAGAGCAGCCACCCCTCACAATCTAAACATGGGAGTAAACCTGATCTTATCTCTTTATATATTCAGGATAAGTTTATCTCTTGAGAACTGATACACTTGTGGAATAATGTATCAGGTACCTTACTTGGATATTCAAGGAGACAAGGAGAAGCTAGGCGTGTGATCTGACCTGATGGGGAAGGCAAGAAGCCATGAGAGAAGGGAAGACACAAGCCAGCCCCAAAGAAGAGATCCGAGAAGGAGTTGGTAATGTGCAATGAAGCCAATGAGTTGCACATCACTGTTAGGCCATGATCCAGGATCTATGGTGTCCATCACTCTGATGAGAACACCAAAGACCCACTGGCCAATCCCTAGGCCTTGAAGGCTCTACTCTTTTCATTATGAGGGTGTTATCCCTAAGGAGAGTTTTCTCTCATAAGGTTTTTAATGAGGGAGTTCTTCAGCTTGACTTAGGATCTCTAAAGTCAAGCTTGAGGTGGAGTGTTAACTTGAAGAAAGAAATAGAGCCAAAGGAAGAGTTGACTTGAGTTTGGGTCTGGTGTAAAGTTAGGGTGAAACCTCCGGAGATTGTCTACAAGGCTTTAGAAGTGTCTAAAGGTTTTTAGAAGTGCTCTGAAGGTTGTGCCAAGATAGGGCCAAGTCCAGGAGGGACTTAGAAGGCTGTTGAGGAGCAAATGGGAGAATGTGCAAAGTTAGGGCAAGGCCGTACGGATTTGATACAGACGAATGTACTCGGACCGTACGGATCCGTACGGACCATGTCGACCCAAAACTTTCACATTCAACCATTTGAGAAGATTTGGGACTTGTGCAAAAATAGGGCTAGGTACGGACCGTTCAAAAATACGGCGAGGTACGGACCGTGCAAAAATAGGACAAGGTATGGACCGTGCAAAACTAGGGTGACCCAAAGATGTTCTCATTACGACTTTAAAGATGTTTGGGGAGTCCGTGCAAAAATAGGGCGAAATGGTACGGCCCGTGCAAAGTCCGGGACTAAAAGACATGCTTCTGATCTTTAAGAGAAGAAGAAAAAATCTTTAAGAGAGGAAGACCAAAGCTTAAGAGAAGAAGACAAAACTTTAAGAGAAGAAGACAAAAGAGTGTGCTGGTCCAAGAGAAGGAACCAATAAGATGTGGATAAGGCATCAAGGAGTGAGCTGGCGTGAGCTGGCTGTAAAGAAGAGACAAGCTTTGACTATGAACATGGACAGCTACATGGGCAGATTAAGAGGAGTCTAAGGAGATCCAATAAGAGATCAGTCTTTCTTTGGTTTGAATTAAAGCATCCAGGCGCCAGCGACTAATCTCCAATCTACACCATTCATTCCTCTCAATTTAATTATGTCCATTAGATGTAGGTTTACATTCCACCAACATGTATTGCCGTATAAAAAGGCTTATGTTAGGCGATTTGTAAGCTAAGCTGAATGGGGGATTTCCCCATCTTCTTCATAATAAAAGTGTGTTGTTCTTGACCAGATTCCCTCTAATCTCTCCCTTTCTTAAACCTTATACTCATAATCTCTCTTATAATTTCTTAAACACTTATTTCTGGTCTTGATACACACACATACCCTCAGACCTTTCCATAACCATTTCAAGACCTTTCTTTCCTCAAGATGGCGTGTTGTTTCATCACCAACCCACACAGCTTAGTAGTCTGAAAATCTAACATGGTATCAGATCCTGGTTCATCAGAACCTGAGCTTTAGCTTCCGCAAAACACAGCTCTCTCCTCAGCTCAAATCCAAACCATTGAAGCTCTCTCCATCCGGTTCAGTTTCCTATGAAGAAGAAGACTGAAGCTTGGCGATTTTTCTTGGTCCCTCATCCTGTTCTCAGTCCATCCAGATGTTGATTGTTCTTGGAAGAAAAGGTGTAAGGAGAGGCCACTCCAAGGCGCCTTGTCCAGGAGACAAATCTCATCTGGTTCAAAGAAGAAGAAGAAGAAGGTGTCCAGTCCTTGGCGCCTAGAAGTCTTGAAGAAAGGAGGGGTCTTTGAGCTGATGGTACAAGATGGTGGCCATGTAATGAAGGAGAAGGAGGTGGGTGACGATCCAGACTCTAGGATCCAACAAAAGCCATGACCGGTTTAACATAAAGACTAAGGAACCAACCTGGTTCCTTGAGTAAGGGATTCTTAAACCATCTTGATATTGAGACTGTGATAGTGTTTATTGCTGTGTGATGGGTTGTGTGATTGAAACCTGGGGATATTGTGATGATTGCTTGATGATATAGTCTTGAATCTGTCCCAGGATGCTTATTAAGTCTTGTTTGGTGTATGAGAATTAAAGAAATGCTTGCTCTGGTTCTTAATGTTGCAAAACTTGATATTGGATAGTTGATTCTGAATATGTCAGATGGTTCATAATAGTATGGTCAGCCTCGGTTTTTGATGACTTGTTTTGCTAGGATGCTAGATTAAATGTCTTATCCAGCTTGCTTGCATTAGAATCATTAAAGGTCTTGCATATTGATTATGAAGTTTCCTAAATGTCTTGACTGTTTTCTGGTTAAGAGCTTGCTTGCATTTAGTGAATGGAAAGCTTGCATTAGATAGATCTTAATGTAATAAGAGGCCATCTAAGTGCAAAGCTAGTGAGACATTAGAAAAAGCGAATGCAATGTGTCTTTTCTATGCTGCCGTTTCAGTGTTGTTTCAGGTTCACAAGATGTGTTCTTAGTTGACCATACATCCGAGTGAAAGAGGAAGACTAATCCTATTGGGAAGGTTGCTGGAGTGTATGTGGATACACTTAGCAAGTGATCATCACTTAAGTATGGAGGAGACTGATGATCAGAAGGCATTGGAGTTTAAAGGGGAGGGTTGATTAGTGGTTGGTACGGCCCTGGCATGGCTGTCTCTCCCTGGATCACTTGAAGGGGGCGTGGATCGATGATAGATGATGGAGATGGTATACTCCTTAGAGCTATAAGATGCTCTAAAGATGTTTAGCTACTCCTGAGACACAGGGGCGTCCTACTTGACGTCTAGGATGGATCACAGAAGGTTTAACTCTTCTTTAGTGTGATATAAAACTGCTCACCAACGTGAACAAGATAGAGAGGTCTCCTAAGAGACGATTTGTCTGAGCCAAAGCTTAAGTTTATTGAATTATGGTTTATTGTTTACATGGAGGCTCGTCGTTATATAAATAAGAAAGAAGAAAACGAAATCCTAAGCTAAGAAAAACCCTAAACCAAAACCAAGTAGGTTTTGTAAAAACCATAACCTAATCCTATTGCAAATTGGTTTATGATAACCAAACCTAATCCTAATTGGTTTACACTTATTAAAATCATAAATAAACTGAAGATAAAACATCTTAGACATGATTAATCTTCTTGGCCCAATCATAATCGAAGCTGGCTTGTCTTTCCACTTTTTGGGCCGATAAAGGCCTTTTTCGAACAACTGTTGCTTGGGCTCAATCCATCTTGTTTCTGCTACGACCAAGTACATCATTAAGCTAATTTTGATGATTAAAATACTCCTGATAATCCATTTCAAGCTCTGGTTCTTCATCTTCCATTTCCAACTCATTTCTCGGCCATGTCGGTTTGACCGGTCCATTTCTCGATCATGCCAGACCATCCATTTCATTTCCTGTCCAACCAGCTTCCTTCCATCAATTTCTTGGTCAATCAGGTTGAATACTAGACGTCCATGTTGGTATATAGTCATTCCTATCTTTATAAAGGCCTCATCAAGGCCCATAGTCTTCTATCGGTCCAATACCTCATGAATAAGGCCAATAAGCTCTCCAATGAGCCCATTAAGCTGTGCTATGGCCCATAATCTTTCTGAGACGTGCATTGGCTTCCAGAGCAAAAATTTGAAGCTGATCCAGGTCGCACCATTCCTTCCTCCTTTAAAAGGATTTGTCCTCAAATCCAGCTCTTCAAGGGTGAAAAGAAGGTCGAATCTCAGCTTATTTGTTTCTCTTGGGAACATAGTGTTGTTAAAGCTCTTGTGCATGTTTATCTCCCCTTCAGGCTCAAACACAAAGCTTTTTAAATCCTTCACACGTCCTAGAGGCTTCACTGGACTCTGCTCATTACAAGTGACAATTAGAGCAAGCAATTTCTGCTCCTTGTTCAGTTCAGATCTCATTGCTTCTGATTGAGCTTCTCTCCACTGATACCAAATAAAAGCCCTGATCTTAGACTTCTTGGAACGTGATCTCAGCTTAGACTCACCAGTAACTACCATTGGATCTTCTGTTCATGCAAGAACCCTTCCAAATAAAGCTTCAATGTTGCTGCTATTTGGATCAGAATGTTGTTGATGCTTTTATGCACACACAAGCTTCCTCCTGGTTCGAAAACAAGTTGTCGCAGACCCTTGAAAAACCTTAGATGATCCACGAGATGTCTCTGATCCCACACAAGAGGTTTGGCTAGTTGATCAAAAGAGACAGTTTCAGCATCACCTTTATTAACCAAATCTGTAAGCACTAAATCAATAGCTCTAAATGATCCACCAATTACTCCTACTTCAGCTTGGTTTTGACCAGGCACGTGAACACACATAACTGTTGATCTTTCCTCTTGTTTCAGTTGATCATCCAAGTGCTGTTCCTGAAAAGAAATTGCCGGTTTTGAGTCAATCTCCTCTTCCTCCTCAGCCTGTTTTAAAGGTAGATTAGACCACGACCCAAATTGATCCAAAAAAACTTTCTTTGCTTCTCCAGCTCGTGCTTCCTCAGATGAATTAACATCAGGAGTATTCAGTGGCTCACGATCTGGCTTTGTTGGTACAATAATTATCAAACCCTCGAAAGCTGGAAGCAAATTTCTTCTCAAGTCATCTTGGAATTGTTGGCCATGCAAATAAGCATGTTTTGTCCTCCTGCTTGCCTCCTGTACGTGCTCATAATCACTGCTCAACTCAATTTTCTTATTAGATCCTTTCCCTTCCTGCAACAACTCCCTTGTTGCTTTTCTCGCAACCTTCTGCTCATGCTTTCTCTTGATTCAATAAGAATACATGGAATATATGCTTGGTAACTGATAGATCACATGATTTCAGAGTAAGAACACAGACCCTAACCTTCAAGCGGCTCTGATACCACTTGGTACGGCCCTGGAATGGCTTACTCTCCCTTGATCACTTAAAGGGGGCGTGGATCGATGATAGATGTTGGAGGTGGTCTTCTCCTTAGAGCTATGAGATGCTCTAAATATGTTTAGCTACTTCTGAGACACAGGGGCATCCTGCTTGATGTTTAGGATGGATCACAGAAGGTTTAAATCTTCTTTAGTGTGATATAAAACTGCTCACAAACGTGAACAAGATGGAGAAGTCTCCTAAGAGACGATTTCTGAGCCAAAGCTTAAGTTTATTGAATAATGGTTTATTGTTTACATGGAGGCTTGTCGTTATATAAATAGGAAAGAAGAAAACGCAATCCTAAGCTAAAAAAAAACCTAAACCAAAACCAAGTAGGTTTTGTAAAAACCATAACCGCAAATTGGTTTATGATAACCAAACCTAACCCTAATTGGTTTACACTTAATAAAATCATAAATAAACTGAAGATAAAACATCTTAGACGTGATTAATCTTCTTGGCCCAATCATAATCCAAGCTGGCTTGTCTTTCCACTTTTTTGGGCCGATAAAGGCCTTTTTCGAACAACTGTTGCTTGGGATCAATCCATCTTGTTTCTGCTACAACCAAGTACCTCATTAAGCTCATTTTGATTATGAAAATACTCCTGATAATCCATTTCCAGCTCTGGTTCTTCATCTTCCATTTCCAACTCATTTCTCGGCCAGGTCGGTTTGACCGGTCCATTTCTTGGTCATGACAGACCATCCATTTCATTTACTGTCCAACCAGATTCCTTCCATCAATTTCTTGGTCAATCAGGTTGAATACTAGACGTCCATGTTGGTCTATAGTCATTCCTATCTTTATAAAGTCCTCATCAAGGCCCATAGCCTTCTGTCGGTCCAATACCTCATGAATAATGCTAATAAGCTCTCCAATGAGCCCATTAAGCTGTGCTATGGCCCATAATCTTTCTGAGACATGCATTGGCTTCCAGACAAAAATTTGAAGGTGATCCAGGTTGCAGCAGTGGTTGAGTGCACAATCCATGAGATGTTGCGCTCCTGATCTTAAGGCTCATTGAGGCTCACTTCAAGCTTGGACACATAACCAATCCAAGCTTAAGGAGGGGAGCAAAGTGAGCCACCTGATGATCCTGTAGCTCAATGACCTGTGTTACTCAAGGACCTTGCATGCTGATCTAGAAGAGATCAAGCCGTAGTGAGGGAAGAAGAAGGTCACTCAACAAGCTATGTGAGGAGTGCTTGTTAAGTGGACTGAGGTATCTCCTCTATGCAATGGTAATGGAGTGGAGATCAAGCATCAAGTCTGGAGAAGATGGTGGTGCCCTCCACAAGGCTTATCATGGAGTTAAGATGCGCTCACCATTCAAGCTTGGACCTTCTCTATACTCGGTCTCACCTTGAGGGGGAGTGTGGATGAGATTGAATGATAAGAGAAGAAGATGTGAATCTTACTCAAGTGAGGATTCAAGTGGTGGTTAAAAGCAGCCACTCCTCACAATCTAAACATGCGAGTAAACCTGATCTTATCTCTTTATATATTCAGGATAAGTTTATCTCTTAAAAACTGATACACTTGTGGAATAATGTATCAGGTACCTTACTTGGATAGTCAAGGAGACAAGGAGAAGCTAGGCGTGTGATCTGACCTGATGGGGAAGGCAAGAAGCCATGAGAGAAGGGAAGACACAAGCCAGCCCCAAAGAAGAGATTCGAGAAGGAGTTGGTAATGTGCAATGAAGCCAATGAGTTGCACATCACGGTTAGGCCATGATCCAGGGTCGTTGGTGTCTATCACACTGATGAGAACACCAAAGACCCACTGGCCAATCCCTAGGCCTTGAAGGCTCTACTCTTTTCCTTATGAGGGTTTTATCCCTAAGGAGGGTTTTCTCTCATAAGGTTTTTAATGAGGGAGTTCTTCAAGGTTCCAAGCTTGACTTAGGATATCTAAAGCCAAGCTTGAGGGGGGGGAGTGTTAACTTGAAGAAAGAAATGGAGCCAAAGGAAGAGTTAAGTTTGAGTTTGGGTTTGGTGCAAAGTTAGGGTGAAACCTTCAGAGATTGTCTACAAGGCTTTTGAAGTGATCTAAAGGTGTTTAAAAGTGCTCTGAAGGTTGTGCCAAGATAGGGTCAAGTCCAGGAGGGACTTAGAAGGCTGTTGAGGAGCAAATGGGAGAATGTGCAAAGTTATGGCAAGGCCGTACGGATTTGGTACGGACGCATGTACTCAGACCGTACGGATCCGTAATCCGTACGGACCAGGTCGACCCGAAACTTTCACATTCATCCATTTGAGAAGATTTGGGACTTGTGCAAAAATAGGGCGAGGTATGGACCGTGCAAAAATAGGGCGAGGTACAGACCGTGCGAAAATAGGGCAAGGTACGGACCATGCAAAAATAGGGCGACCCAAAGATGTTCTCATTACGACTTTAAAGATGTTTGAGGAGTCCGTGCAAAAATAGGGCGAAATGGTACGGCCCGTGCCAAGTCCGGGACTAAAAGACATGCTTCTAATCTTTAAGAGAAGAAGACAAAATCTTTAAGAGAAGAACGCAAAATCTTTAAGAGAAGAAGACAAAAGCTTAAGAGAAGAAGACAAACCTTTAAGAGAAGAAGACAAAAGAGTGTGCTGGTCCAAGAGAAGGAACCAATCAGATGTGGATAAGGCATCAAGAAGTGAGCTGGCGTGAGCTGGCTGTAAAGAAGAGACAAGCCTTGATAATGACTTCTTCCCATGGATTTCCACTCTGATTTTGGTAGGATCTACTTTGTAACAGTTTGAAAGATGAAGGTTTTGATGGATATTGGTTTGATGGACGAAATAGGGTTGATATATGGTTGGGTTGAAGGGGAATCGATGGATTGATACATTGAGGTTACGGAATGGCCTCAGATACTCTTCTCTCTCACTCTGGATTCGACACACCAGTCAGTTTGAGAGCTTGTTGATTGTTTTGGGTTCACACACCTCACAATCAAGTTGTTCAAGGAACAAATGAATCACCAAGAAGAAAAGAGTTTTTGATAAAATTATGATTGAGTTCAGAACTGAAACAAAGCAACAATTTAAAGGAAAAAGAAATAAAATAAAAACATAAATAAACTAGCTGTTATAGGAAACAATAGAGAAAATGAAGGTTGTTGGGATGGTGGTGGTGGGGCCAAGGAATTTCTTTTTCACTTTCTTGGTTCTGAATAAGGCTAACAATCTTCTCAATTAGTTTCTTAGACCTGGATCTCGTGATGGGCCCAACAGATATGACAAATGGATCTTGTTTCTGGTCTTTGGACTTCTTTTGAGCTGAGAGAGAGAAATCATCATTTTGGGCCTGATCCACGCCCTTTTCTTCATAATAACTTGGTTCTTGCATCCATTGAGGTTCATCATCAGGTTCCTCTAAGGTTGGCTCGTCCTGGATTTCATCATCCCCTCTTCATTTGAAAGGATTTGTCCTCAAATCCAAATGATCTGCATGAAAAGGACCCAAGTCAGACACATTGAAAGTTGAACTCACAGAATACTTACCTTGAAGATCAATCTTGTATGCATTGTTGTTGATTCGCTCAAGGACTTTGAAAGGACCATCTCTTCTTTTCATTAGTTTAGACTTTCTTTCATTTGGGAATCTATCCTTCCTGAGGTGTATCCATTCCAAGTCTCCAGGGTTAAAGATCAGTTCACGCCTTCCTTTGTTGGCATACTTCTCATACTGCTTTGTCATGGCTTGAATGTTCTCATTAATCTGTTTATGCAAAGACACAACAAAATCGGCCTTTTGCTTGCCATCAAGGTTAGCTTGTTCTTTCAAAGGCAGAGACAACATATCCAGAGGAGTCAAAGGGCCAAACCCATAAACAATCTGAAATGGAGAAAACTTAGTATCCCTATGAACAGAATGGTTGTATGCAAATTCGACATGAGGCAAACAATCCTCCCAAGTCTTAAGATTCTTTTTAATGATTGCATGCAAGAGAATAGACAGAGATCTATTAACTACTTCAGTTTGTCCATCAGTTTGAGGATGACAAGTAGTAGAAAACATCAATTTGGTTCCAAGTTTAGCCCACAATGTTTTCCAGAAATGACTCAAGAACTTAGTATCTCTATCAGACACAATGGACCTAGGCATTCCATGCAATCTAACCACTTCTCTAAAGAACAAATCAGCAACCAAAGAAGCAGCAACAGTTTTGTGACATGGAATAAAATGAGCCATCTTAGAAAATCTATCAACTACAACCAAGATGGAATCTCTTCCCTTCCTACTTCAAGGCAATCCAAGCACAAAATCCATTAAGATATCTACCCATGGTTCAGATGGAATAGGAAGAGGCATATACATACCTTTGGTTTGGTTTGTTGCTTTGGCTTGTTTGCAAGTAACACACTGATTACACAGTTTCTCCACATCTTTTCTCATTCTGGGTCAGTAAAAGTGATGCTACAAACTCTTCAAAGTTTTGTCAATGCCAAAATGACCCATCAATCCTCCTCCATGTGCTTCCCTGAGAAAGAGATCTCTCAAAGAACAGTTAGGAACACATAATCTTGATTCATAAAACAGAAAGCCATCACTCTTGAAATGTTTTTCTACAGCAATCTTGTCACACTTAAGATAGACTTCTTTGAAATCAGGATCAGTGGCATAGTATGACTTAATCTGTTCAAAACCGAGGAGTTGAATTTCCAAAGTAGAGAGAAGAGTGTACCTCCGAGAAAGGGCATCATCAACCACATTCTCCTTACCTTGTTTGCACTGAATGACATAAGGAAATGTTTCCAAGTACTCCACCCATTTGGCATGTCTTTTGTATTGAAATACACAAAGGGATGACCAGAAGAATAAGCTGGTTGATGATCCAAGGATAAGTTCATCAAGGGAAGCCAATTTGGTTATATTTGTACAGACTTTCTCCACAAGCTACCACTTGACCTAACCTGACTTGCAAGGCAAGGAATAAGTTGTGGAGACTAATATGGATATTGGGAACCTCTAAGAAGTCAAGGAAATTAGTTTGAATTCAAAAGAAAGGATCTGCTTTGAGTTAAGCAAGAAGAAGTCACATCGGTGCATAAGGAGTTGTGTAGAGCTGTCACTATCACCAAGGAAGACTGTGCCTCTCCTCCTGTCCTTTTCTACTCTTCCTGGATGAGCCAGACCTTGTATGTATCCCCTTTGGCCTCTTCTCAGTCCCTACAGAATTATTTGTTTATATTTTCTTTGTTTTAGTAATTGTTTAATGTTGCTCATTGTCTATATAAAGACAGTTTCACCTCTTGTACCTCTTACCAGAATCAATATACAAGTCTCTCTCTATCTAAGCTCGTGGCTCTCTCTCTCTCTCTTGCTTCTGTCTAAACAATATTCACAATGTAGGGAGTTAAGTATTATGGTTTAGAGGCTGCCTTAGCTCTTTCTCTCTTAAGGCAGCCTAATACTTGTCAAACTTCCTCTAAACTCTTCTTTATCTATTGTCTAAACTCTAGCTTACTGATTCTAAATCCCATTCATCTAAGTACACAAACTCTAACTGTTGTGTTACTTCTCAAGGATTGGATTCATACTAGATAGTTTATGCTTCATATAACCAGTTTACTGTCTAGGATTCTTGGTTATATAGTAAGCTATATATGAGAATTCAACCACAGTTGGTTGTCTCTTCCTTTGTATGGTGAGTTCCTGTTGCTTGGTTGAAGGGGATTCAGTCACTAGTTCAATGAATCACTCCTTACATGAGACAAACACTCATGAATTCAAACATTTTGTTGAGCTTTTGCTGACCCTTCAAGTGTTTCAAGGATTCATGATCAGGATGAATGACAAATTCCTTGGGCCAAAGATAGTGTTGCCAAGTCTGGAGTGCGCGGATCAAGGCATAAAGCTCTTTATCATGGGTTGGATAGTTCAATGTTGCACCTTCAAGCTTTTCACTGAAATAAGCTATGGGTTTCTTCTCCTGCATTAGAACTGCCCCAATACCTACACCAGAAGCATCGCATTCTATTTCAAAAGTTTTTACAAAATCGGGAAGCATAAGAAGTGGTGCATTAGTAAAATTCCCTTTTAACAGATTAAAAGCCTCTTCTTGAGCTGGACCCCAAGTGAATCCTACAGTTTTCTTGATCACTTCAGTGAGAGGTGCAGCAATGGTGCTAAAGTCCTTCACAAATCTCCTATAGAATCCAGCAAGACCATGAAAATTTCTCACTTCTCCCACGTTTTTAGGGGTTGTCCACTCTCTTATAGATTTCACTTTCTCTTCATCCACTTCTATTCCCTGAGAAGTAACAACAAAACCTAAAAAGACAAGGTTATCTGTTCCAAAAGAGCACTTTTTATATTTAGCAAACAAGACTTCTTTCCTCAGGACATCTAAAACATTTCTCAGATGTTCAACATGATCAGACAAGGTTTTACTGTAGATTAGGATGTCATCAAAGTAAACCACAACAAACAACCCTATGTAAGATCTCAAAACATGATTCATGAGTCTCATAAAAGTGCTAGGGCGTTTGTTAAACCAAATGGCATCACAAGCCACTCATACAAGCCATGTTTTGTTTTAAAAGCAGTTTTCCATTCATCCCCCTCTTTCATTCTAATCTGATGATACCCAATTTTCAAATCAATTTTAGAAAAATAGGAAGAACCATGAAGTTCGTCTAGCATATCATCAAGACGAGGAATGTGATGTTTGTACTTTACCGTGATATTGTTGATGGCTCGACAGTCTACACACATTCTCCAGGTTCCATCCTTCTTTGGAACAAGCAGCACAGGGACATCACAAGGGCTGAGGCTCTCTCTGATGTGTCCTTTATCCATAAGCTCAGTAACTTGTCTTTGAAGCTCCAATGTTTCTACAGGGTTGGAACGATAAGCTGGTCTGTTTGGTAAGGAAGCTCATGGCACGAAATCAATCTGATGTTCTATGCCACGAATTGGAGGCAGACCTTGTACATTCTCCTCTGCAAAGACGTCACCATACTCTTGCAAAATAAAGTCAAACTCACTCGGAATAGCCGGTGTACTGTCAGAAGATGAGGTTAGTGTTCTCTTGTAAACAAACAAGATCATAGCGTGCTGAGCATACATGTTTCTCTTAACCTCAACATTTTTGACAAATAAATTGGAGTTTCTTACCTTCTGTTCCTTGTCAGCCTCTTTTTTGTTTTTCAGTTGTACCTGGTCAAGGTGAACTTCGTGAGGTGACAGTGGGACTAATGTGGTCTTCTTACCTTGGTGCTCAAAGGAGTGGCGATTTGTGAAGCCATCATGCAACACCGTGTGATCATACTGCCAAGGTCTCCCTAAGAGAATATGTCCAGCATCCATAGGAAGAACATTACACAATACCTCATCTGCATATCTTCCAATGGTGATAGGAACTTTAACTTCCTTCTGGACTTTCAAATCTCCATCTTCACTAAGCCACTGCAATGTGTAAGGCTTTGGGTGTTTCTGAACCTTCAGATTAAGCTTCTCAACCAGGGATGAGCTTGCCACATTGGTGCAACTTCCTCCATCAATAATCAAGCTGCAAACCTTGTCTTGAATCTGACATCTAGTATGGAACAGGTTCTCACGCTGGTTCTGCTCTTCTTCCTTTTGCTTCACACTCTCCTTTAACTCGATAATCCATGTTTTCTTCATCAGTATCATTCAAGAGTTTCTCTTCTTCAGATTCATACTCTCCATTCTCAAGCAGGATCATCAGCTTCTTGTTTGAGCACTTATTGGCATAATGTCCAATGCCATGACATTTAAAACACTTCACATCTCTAGTTCTCGTGGCTGGAGCTTTCCCTTTGTCATCTCTGCCATTTCCAGAAATCTTAGTCTCCTCTTTTGGCTTGTTGAAAGTCTTCTCTTCTTTGTTGTAGGCTGGTTTAGAAGATGATCCATACTTGTTTCTGGTATAGGACTTCTTGTTTTGTTGCTCAATAAGCACTGCTTTGTGAAGAAATTCCTCCATGGTGTTGAACTCTTGCATCTCTAGCCGATCCTGCACTTCTCTGTTCAATCCTCTCTGAAACCTTTCCATTGTTGATTCATCATCTTCATTAACATTGGCCTTGATCATGAGAGTTTCCATCTCCTAGAAGTAATCTTCAACAATCTTAGTTCCTTGAGTCAGTCTTCTGAGTTTTTGATGGAGATCTCTGCCATAGTGACTTGGAACAAATCTAGCCTTCATGAGAGTCTTTATCTCGTACCAGGACGTAACTGGAGGCATTCCAGTGTGTCTTCTCTTGTGCATAATCTGTTCCCACCAGTTGACTGCATATCCACTAAACTCAGTTGCAGCAAGCTTCACTTTCTTCTCTTTAGTGTAGTTTTGGCACTCAAAAACTAACTCCATTTTTCTTTCCCACTCCATGTAAGAATCAGGATCATTCTTACCAAGGAAAGGTGGAATTCTCAGCTTCATATTACCCAGGTTGTCATTAGTTCTTGGTCGTGGGTTGTAGCTTCTCCTGGATCTAACATCACTCCTTCCTGAAGATGAATAAGCATCATCTGAATCATCCTCTCTCGCTTCTCCTCTGGTTCTTCTTGTAGGGCGGTCAGCATCTCTGTTTCTAGGATGTCTAGTTTCATGAAAGAACTCATTGGCTTCCTCTTCTCTTTTTGTCAATTTATCTGTGACCTGGTTGGTAATCTCAGCAATCAGAGCCTGCATCTGAAAAGGATTAATATTGAGAGTAGGTGTTGTCTCCTCTTCTTGATTATTGTTGTCGCCTGACATGGTTCATGCAAAATCAACAAACTTTAGCAAAACATAGAAGTCACTCTTTCTCTCACGATCCTCCTTTGTTCTCTCAAGTTTTGTGGTGAAGGTGATTCAAAAGTTCCGTAACCAACCCAATCAAATGAAACTGCAGAAACCCAAAATCCCAAAGAAAAGAGAAAGATACACATATTGCAAGATTTTGGATGAGAAAGTGATTTTACCAAACCTCAGTCCGATTTCTCCTAGACTGAACCCGATTTCTCCTGGGGATATTTTAATCAGATCTGGCTCACTTGCAAACAGATAGACAGATAAGAGATTGATAAGAACAGAAATACCCAGAAAAAGGTGAATTCAAAATCCCAAAGATATGAACTTGAAATCCTAGAAAGTTTCAGACTTTGATAGATTAGAGACTGAAAAATAACCCAGAACTTGTAGATCGACAGAGTGATTGCTCTGATACAACTTAATAACTTCTTCCCAAGGATTTCTACTCTGATTTTGGTTGGATCTACTTTGTAACAGTTTGAAAGATGAAGGTTTTCATGGATATTGGTTTGATGGACAAAATAAGGTTGATATATGGCTGGGTTGAAGGGGAATCGATAAATTGATACACTAAGGTTGCGGAATGGCCTCAGATACTCCTCTCTCTCACTCTGGATTCGACACACCATTCAGTTTGATAGCTTGTTGATTGTTTTGGGTTCACACACCTCACAATCAAGTTGTTCAAAGAACAAATGAATCACCAAGAAGAACAGAGTTTTTGATAAAAATGATGATTGAGTTCAGAACTGAAACAAAGCAACAATTTAAAGGGAAAAACAAGAGCAACTCATGCATGAGGGTCTTGGGAGTAGTAGTTTCGTGCATGAGCACCTAGAGAAAAGAAATAAAATAAAAACATAAATAAACTAGCTGTTATAGGAAACAGCAGAGAAAATGAAGGTGGTTGGGATGGTGGTGGTGGGGCCAAAGATCTCTTTTTCACTTTCTTGGTTCTGAGTAAGGCCAACAATCTTCTGAATTAGTTTCATGGACCTGGATCTCGTGATGGGCCCAACAGATATGACAAATGGATCTTCTTTCTGGTCTTTGGACTTCTTTTGGGCTGAGAGAGAGAGACATCTTCATTTTGGGCCTGATCCACGCCCTCTTCTTCATAATATCTTGCATCCATTCAGGTTCATCATCAGGTTCCTCTAAGGTTGGCTCGTCCTGGATTTCATCACTTGAGTATGAACCTGGACAGTTACATGGGCAGATTAAGAGGAGCCTAAGGAGAGCCAATAAGAGATCAGTCTTTCCTTGGTTTGAATTAAAGCATCCAGGCGCCATCTACTACTCTCCAATCTACACCATCCATTCCTCTCAAGTTAATTATATCCATTAGATGTAGGTTTACATTTCACCAACTTGTATTGCCATATAAAAGGCTTATGTTAGGCGATTTGTAAGCTAAGCTGAATGGGGGATTTCCCCATCTTTTTCATAATAAAAGTGTGTTGTTCTTGACCAGATTCCCTCTAGTCTCACCCTTTCTTAAACCTTATACTCATAATCTCCCTTATAATTTCTTAAACACTTGTTTCTTGTCTTGATACACACACATACCATCAGACCTTTCCATAACCATTTCAAGACCTTTCTTGCCTGTAGATGGCGTGTTGTTTCATCACCAACCCACACAGCTTAGTACTCTGAAAATCCAACAGGCTTGACCCCTTCATAGACTCGGTTTGGGTCTCCCCCTCTCAACTGACTTAAAGGCCATCTTAGAGAAGCTAGGAAACGACCATGATCATCTTTAGTGAGGCGCAAGCACTGGTAATGGTACCTGATACATTATCCCAAAGGTACATCAGTACTTATCAAGAATATCCACAAGAATAAGAAACTTAGGCAAAGCCCAATAGTTTAAACAAAATCAGATATTCTAGCAACTTAGACAATCTTCTAAATGAAGCAGGATATCAATGATGGTTTCAACTAAGGCAATAGCACTAGACCTTATTCCATTTAACCATAACAATCAGGACCAATCTATTCAATCATTTTAAGAACCATTTCGAGAATTAAGAAGAAATGATGAATGACTTGAAATAGATTGAGTTCAAGTTACTTCCCTTTTTGTTTGGATGAGGAGTGACTCCTTTGTCACTTGAATCCCCATACTTGGCCAGTTGCAACCTCTTCATAGCAACACCAACTTGATGGGAGATTGTGTTGAGCTTTCAGCTTCAGTTTCAATCACCTCACAACAGAGGCCGCATTGAACTGAGCTTTCATAAACACACAACCAAGACTGCTCTGAACAGCCTCTTTGCATAGACACGCCACTGCCTAGACCCGGTTGGATGATCCTTTGTTGAATTCCTTGCAAGGATTTGAAACTGGACCATGGATCATGTATATTAAGACTCAACCTCAAGCTTAACTCCGAGACTATGGGAGGATCTAAGCTTGATGAGTGTATGCAGTTCCATGTCCTTAAACCAACAGTCTTAACTAGACTTGATGTCCTAACCCTTGTGAGTTTTGGCTCTCTTCCTTATAACAGGAGGTAATGGTGTTTGAATCACCTTAAGAAGCCCTCACAAGGTAGTCTCTCATTGTATGATATCCCACTCTACACTTCTTGTAGACTTTGGGACTGACACGTCCAAGTGGTATCATACAATGGCATCAACCTCTCATTGCATACTCTATCACACTACACTTCTTGTAGTTTCTAGACTGACTCGTCCAGTGTTGGTATGCAATGGCATTACACCATTATCTTGTCACTTTGGTTTGTCACTGTATCACTTCTTGTGTACCTAACATCACCACAACTCAATGCAGGATTAGATCATCCCATTGGGACCAAACCAAGATCACACATCCGGTTTGATCACCAATGCCTCAACAAGCTATGATCTTGAAACAAGCTAATCACAAGAACAAGATCAAGCACTTTTTCAATCACTAAAGTGCAATGCATGCTTTAAACAATACACTGACACTTTAGGCTTTAATTTCATGCAGCAATAGATGTATGCAACAACTCAACAATACTATATGAATGCAATAGGTTCAATCCGAGAGCTACAAGGGACTATGCACACCAGTTCCAATCAAAACCAATGATGCAAGCAACCTAGACAGCTCCTAAATGATGCAAGACAAACATTGATGGATTAAACAAAGGTATTAGAACCAGTATGCATTCGGATTGAACTTAGACATAATGAGACATGCTTATCCAAACCAGATTATCAAAACCAAGAGAAAGAGCTTAGACAACTTCTAAATGCTTCAAGACATACATTATGGATAAGCTATGACAAAAGCAAAGCAAGATAATAGGACTCGGAATGAAACATAACCTATATGCTATGAATGCAACAGACTTGGACAGCAACCATATGAATGTAATAGATTCAATCCGAATGTAATAACAATGATATGATATCCTAAACAACCTAAGCAGAATGCAAGAAACAACTAGGCATGTTAATGAGGAATAGTTTCATCAAGACCATAGATTCAAGTCGTTTAGACACACTTCTAAATCCTACTTGATATCTCTGATGGATTAACTATGTCATTGACATCCAAGCAACACAGAACCGGATTGAATCACTACCTAGATGCTTATGAATGCAAAACAGGCTAATCAATTCTCATGATGCAAGTAGCAGAGACATTCTACTAAGTTCTACAACACATTCATGGCAAATAGAGATATGACAATGCACAAGACAATACTAAACAACCACTCTGATGCTTATGCAAGAAATAAAATCAGAACACAAAACAATGCAGTAAACAAGCCAAGAGATCCTGGGTCAAACAACACTTCATGCAAAACAAAGTATAACCTCTTATTAAGGGATAAAATATTTGCTTACAGCTATGGAATCCGGGCTGATTCCTTAAACGTCGATGAACATAGGTCAGTGATTCTTGTTGGGTTAAGCCCAACCCTTCTTTGGTCATTACTGCTTGAGGCAGCTTCAGACTTGGCTCTTGAGGAACACCTCCATCCTCTTCAGACTTGATGCTTAGCCCCCAATGCAAATCTTCTCGGATCAATACTGCTTTAGGCAGTTTCACAGCTCATGAGGAACACCTCCTTCCTTTTCGGATTTGATGGTTTATACTCAATAAAGTATGAAAAACCAGGTCACTGAGCTTGATGGTACTTCTGGTAGCTCAATTGAGTTTCTTTCTCCAGTTTGGCTGAGATTTGGGTCCACACTTGGAATGAGCTCAAGAGAGATCTAAAACCGTGTTCACCATTTCTTTAGCTTCAGTGCCTTTGGTCACCAGTCTTCCATGGACTTAAGTGATGACCACTCCTACTTGTGTGCATATTGAACTAGAAGCACACCACTTCCACAGCAGTGTCTTAACGCGACTATCTCTTCACACAAGCAAACTCTCCATTGCTTCTCAATGGGCAACACCTTTTCTTACTTGGTTTGGTTAGACACTGAACACTTCTTATGTCCCTGTACAACACTCAAACTCCAGAATAGATTAGGCCACAAGCATTGGGATCAAACCTTGACTAGTCATCAAGTTTGATCTCCAATGTCAACAACAATGCAAAAGATTGAATCAAGACAAGCATGTTCTAATTTATGCAAGCACCTTTCTAAATGAAAATGCATGATCTGTTAAGATAAAACACATTTCATTTAAACAAAACTAGGCTACCTTAACCGCATCCTTAGACATTACTCTAGGTGCTCAACATAAGGCAGCAACCAACCAAGTGAATGATGATAATGCAAAACACCTTAACAAGTTCTAATCAGTCATGAATGCAATCACTGGAGCTGCTACACTATCTAGCACCCTATTACACATTCAAGCAGTGAACAAGGTATGGCCTTTTAACAATCAAACACCACACAAGACCTTCAAACAACCTGGGACAGTATCTAGCAAGCTTTATGAAGAACCTCAGGACAAGACTACACACCACACCACACGGCCATATCAAAAAGATTGAAGTTTATACAAGGGAAAGAAGTTATCTTACAATCAAGTAACTTGGGCTGGTTCCTTGAACCTCCATGGTTAATTGATTCATGAATGGACATATTCTGGGTTGTTGATTTGGGAACCAACATCTCCTCTTTGCGTGATCTTTCCTTGACTCCAAAATGCCAAAAGACACCAACTTTCTCCATGTTTGAGTCGCCTACACCAAGATCCAAGTTGAAAGTTCCTTCTTTAAAAAGGTTTCTCCTTGGACAGTGAGGAAGAACGGCTTGGACAAGCTTCCACTGGCCTTCTTTCTCCAGAACAAACATGGGAGAGGAGGATGAACTGAGAATAGCTTCTGGTCACGCCATGGATGATAAAGTTTCCATCTTGAAGGGTTTAAACAACTGGTTAGACAGAAGCTTCTTCATTAGTTTAGAAATGACATGGGAGAGAGCTTGAGCTTGTGGATGCTGATGAACCAGGTTCTGATGAACCTGGCTTTGATACCATGAAAGTTTATCAGAGTTCAGGCCGTGGGTTGTGTGAGGAGATCCAACCTTAACAGGTCTAGATTGGTCTTGTTTCAAAGAGAGTGAAAGAGAGAGACTTGATGGAGAAGATTAGGATGAGACTAAGAGAATGGGGAGACTTGAAGAGATTCGTGAGACTTTTAAGAACATAGACTAAGAGACTTAAGAACAGAGATTTAGAACCCAGAAAAGAACTGGAAGGAGGAAGGGAAATCCCACTCTCTCACTTAATGTTTACAATCGACAATACAAGGTATAAATAGGTAAATGAGCTACTTCTAGGGTTTACAAAGAAGGGCGCCTAATTTGAATTGTGTGGACTATAATCTTCACATGCTCGGCCAGGCTGTCTTTTTTTGGTTACCATGGGAAAAACTAGGCTAGGAATAAGCCAGAAATGCTCATGAATCATTCTAATGATCAGTCCAGGTTCATAGTCCAAGCTTCCCTTCCTTTCCAGCATCTAAAGGCCTAAACCTTATCCACAACTGGTCACAGCAAGGAGTATCTCGTAGATACCTTCCAAGATGCCATTTGATCCCATTTGATCCTTACTTCACACACAAACAATCCGAGACCCTTTCTTTTTCCTTCAAGTTTCTTCATGACTTGGGATGCAAGGTGATGCCATGGGAGTGTACGAATTTAAGGTTTGGTTCGTACACTTTTGCCCTATTTTTGCACAAACCCAAAATGTCTTCTTTTGGTCGAATATAAAGTTTCCGGGTCAACCTCATCCGCACAGTACGGACGCCCTAACTTTGCACATCGACCAAATGCTCCCAACCTTCACCTAAGCCTTCTTCCTTCATTGTAAACCCCTCCTGAACATTATTCTAGCCTTGCATAAGCTTCTGGACCCTCCTTAGACCTTGATCAGTCTCTAAGTTGGTTTTGCCCAAGCTTTGCACATTTAACCTTTAGTGAGATGGTTTATCACTTCAGGTTAACAACCACTTGGATGTGTCTGTCCCAAAGTCTACAAGAAGTGTAGAGTAGGATATCATGGCATGAGAGACTACCTTGTGAGGGCTCTTAAGGTGATTCAAACACCAGTTGTTCCTGGTGAAAGGAAGAGAGCCAAAACTCACAAGGGTTAGGACATCAAGTTTTGTAAAGACTGATGGTTCCTTAAAGACCATGGAACTGTATACACTCAACTCACAAGCTTAGCTCCTCCAACAGTCTCGGAGTTAAGATTGAGGGGGAGTCTGAATATACATGATCCATGGTCCAATATCAAGCCGTGCAAGGACTTCAACAAAGGATCATCAAACCAGGTCTAGGCAGTGGTGTGTCTATGAAAAGAGGCTGTTCATAGCAGCCTTGGGTGCGTGTCTATGAAAGCTCAGTTCAATGCAGCCTTTGTGGTGAGGAGATTGAAAACTCAAGCTGAAGGCTCCACACAACCTCCCATCAAGTTGGTGTTGCAATGAAGAGGTTGCAACCGGCCAAGAATGAGGGGTTCAAGTGACAAAGCAGTCACTCCTCACCCCAAAGAAAAAAGGGAAGTAACTTGAACTTAATCTATTTCAAGTCATTCATCATTTCTTCTAAATGGTTCTTAAAATGCTTGAATAGAATGTTTCTGATTGTTATGGTTAAATGGAATAAGTTCTAGTGCTTGAGCCTTAGTTGAAACTATCATTGATATCTTGCTTCATTTAGAAGATTGTCTAAGTTGCTAGAATCTCTGGTTTTGTTTAAACTTTGAGCCTTGCCTAAGTTTCTTATTCTTGTGGACATCCTTGATAAGTACTGATGCACCTTTGGGATAATGTATCAAGTACCATTACCAGTGCTTGAGCCTCACTGAAGATGATCATGGTCGTTTCCTAGCTTCTCTAAGATGGCCTTGAAGTCAGTTGAGAGGGGGAGACCCAAACGGGGTCTATGAAGAGGTCAAGTCGAGTTCAATGAGTGTGCAAGCCTTGTGTTGTTGGCTGCACGAGTTTAGGCCACGATCCAGAGTTCTTTGTGTCCAACCACTCTGGTTCTAAGGCACAAAGGCTCAATGGCCAATCCCTAGGCCTTGAATGATCTTACTCTTTCCTTGCCAAGGTTTTATCCCTAAGGAGGGTTTTATTTGGTAAGGTTTTAATGAGGAGTGACTTCAGGGTTCCAAGTTTGACTCAGGATCTATAGAGTCAAGCTTGAGGGGGAGTGTTAAACTGAAGTGATAAACCATCTCACTAAGGGATAAATGGCAAAGCTTGGGCAAAACCTACTTAGAGACTGGTCAAGGTCTAAGAAGGGTCCAGAAGCTTATGCAGAGCTAGAACAAGGTTTAGACGGGGTTTACAATGAACGAAGAAGACTTGGGAGGAGTTTGGAGGCAAATGGTTGATGTGCAAAAATAGGGCGATCTGTACCGTACAGCCGTACGGACTGTACGGACCGTACGGACGAGTCGACTCGGGAAACTTTATATTCGACCATTTGGGAACATTTTGGGTTTGTGCAAAAATAGGGCCAAAGTGTACGGACCAAACCCGAAATCCTTACACCCCCATGGCACTACCTTGCATCCCAAGTCATGAAGAAGCTTGAATGGAGAAGACGGAGTCTCAGATGGTTTGTAGAAGAAGAGAGGATCAGATTGGAATCTTGGAAAGCATCTGCGAGATGCTGCTTGTGTTGACCGTTTGTGGATAAGGTTTAGGCCTTTAAAGGCTGGAAAGGAACGGAAGCTTGGACTATGAAGCTAGACTGATCATTGGAAACGTTCAGAGACCTTGGTGGCCGATTCTCAGCCTAGTTACTCCTTAGCGAGCCAGACTGTCCCAAATCGTGTGAAGAACCTGGTCCATTCATTTCAAATCATCCTTTGACTCCACATGCTTTCTCTGATATTTTTTAAACCCTAAAGTATCTCTTTATCTATTTATACTCTTGTAATGTCGATGGTAATAATCAAGTTGAGAGTTTCTCCTCTTCATAGTGTCTAACTCTCTAATACTCTCTATTCTCTAATCACTGATTCCTTAGTCTCTTAATCTCTCATATACTCTCTTGCTCTTTAAATCTTGAGTAGAATCTTAGTAGAATAAGAAATAAAGAAGAGATCGAGAAGATTTGAGACTAAAGGAAGAGACTTTGAGAGATTTCAATCTAAGAACCCATTTCGGATGAACCGAGAGACTAGAGAGAATAAGAGAAAAGGAAATGAGTTTCTTGATTGATTAATACTCGACAAGAGGGTTACAATATATAGATTAAACCTTCGGGCAACAAAGGGATAAGGTTACAACGGATAGAAGATTAAGCATGTGGAGTCAAGGCTCGTTTAGGCGCCTAATTCAAATACTTGGACGAGAAGCTTCACACGTGAGATGCCAAAGGTATATTGACCAGATGCTCTTCCTTTCTTAGCCACATGAGCCATCCTGTCCACAGCTCTTCCTTTTGGTCTTCCTTATCCGCGAACCAAGCTTGAGTCGGGGTGGTAAATGGTAAATGTAACTTTTGGTCGAGTTACATTTACCTCGGGTAACTTTCGACCAAGTTCACCCGGGTCGACCATTGTACGGCCTTGTATGGCCAAACTGTACAGACTTGTACGGACACCCCAACTCCAAACCTTCTCCATTCCTCTAATCTTTCTATATCAAGTGAACCCCTCTTGTTCAACACTCCCCTCAAGCTTCAACATGTGGAACAAGTCAAGCTTGGAATGCCATGAGATCTCCCTCATTAAAAACCTTGTCAAAGAAAACCCTCCTTAGGGATAAAACCTCAACAAGGAAAAGAGTAAAGACCCCATGGCAAGGGGATCAACCTCGTTTGGTGAGGTCTAAGAGTCCAAGTCTGGTATGGATGGACTCTATAGTATTTTTCCTGGCTGCCTTGGTGAATACATCGGCTAACTGATCTTCACTTCTGGTAAAGCAAGGTAGGATGTCTCCGGATACAATCATCTGCCTCACCTTATGGCAGTCAACTTCACTATGCTTCGTCCTTTCATGGAACACCGAGTTTGAGGCAATGTTGATGGCTACCTGGTTGTCACAATGCATGGTCATAGGTGTGGTTTTCTCAATCCCCAAGTGCTTCAGTATACCTTTGATCAAAACCAGCTCATTTGTGAGCTTCAACATTGCTTTATACTCAGCTTCAGCACTTGAGCAAAAGACCACCTTCTGCTTCTTGGTCTTCCAAGTAACTAGATTCCCACCAATGAAGGTGCAATATCCTGTAGTGGACTTCCTATCCATCCGGTCTCCAGCCCAATCCGCATCACAATACCCCACCACTTCAGTGCTCTTGTTACATCCCATCCAGACTCCTTGATCTGGTGATCCATTCAGGTACATGAGGAGACGGTTCACCATGTTCCAGTGATTTTCCCTTGGTCCTTGCATATGTTGACTTACCTGGTTCACAGCAAAACATATATCAGGTCATGTAATGGTTAGGTAAATCAACTTACCAACAAGCTTTCTATAAAGCTTGGCATCTTGGAATGGTGGACTGTCTTTTAGCTCCCGCTCACGAGGAACTTTGTATCCATCCTCCAAAGGTGTTTGGAATGTCTTCCCTCCTTGTATACCTGCATCTTTCAAAAGATCAAGTGTATACTTCCTTTGAGACAAGAATAAACCTTCCTTGGATCTACATATATGTATTCCAAGAAAGTATTTCATCTCTCCTAAGTCTTTGTTTCAAACACAGATTTTAAATAATCTTTGGTGGTTTGGATACCTTCTTTGTCACTTCCGGTGATGATGATATCATCAACATACACTAGAAGAACAATAATACCTGATGGAGTGTGGTCTAGTTCGGATTTCTTGAAGCCTTTCCCATTCAAGCTTGGGCTTAACTTGTTGTACCAAGCCCTTGGTGACTGCTTGAGGCCATAGATAACTTTCTTCAGTCTTAGAAAATTCCCTTCCTTGACCAACTGATCTAACCCCGGTGGAGGATACATATTGACATCATCTTCAAGCTTCCCTTGCAGAAAAGCATTCTTCACATCCATCTGCCAAAGTCCCCACTCAAGGTTGATTGCTACTGAAAGAACTATCCTGATTGTGTGGAGTTTTGCAACCGGGGCAGAAGTATCCAAGTAGTCTTCACCATAAGTTTGGGTAAACCCTCTTCCTGCCAGACGAGTCTTTCTTCTATCTATCTTTCCATTGGCAAGATATTTGATCGTGAAGATCCACCTACTTGACACAGCCTTCTTTCCTCTTGGTAGTTCACTCTCATACCAAGTATCATTCTTGATCATTGCAGTTGCTTCAGCTCCTACTGACTCTCTCCATTCTTTGTCCTTCATTACTTCCTCATAAGACCGAGGAATGTAACTATCATCCAGGTTCATCATGAAGACACAATGCTCTTCAGGATAATGGGCGAGTGAGCAGGAAGCTTGAGCAGGGTGTTCAACAGCCTGAGCATTATAATATACTCTAGTGTTTACCCAGTTGGTTGGTGGATTCCTGAACCGAGTGTTCCTCCTTAGTTGTTGTTCAACAGCCGGTTCTTGATTTTGGTTCTGATCATCTTCGTTTTGCACTGATCCTTCTTCCTCTTCATTCACCATGTCTTCCTCTTGTTCCACACTTTGATCATGAGAGCCAGAGTCTTCTCCAACTTCCCCTTGGTCTTCTTGTTCATTTCCCCCTCATGGTCGAAGTGGGGACCTTGTTCTCCTTCACTGATGGGAGAACCTTGTTGTCCTCCTCCAGCCTTAGGATCTTGGAAGAGATTGATCCCAAGTCTCTCTATTATAATCCTTAAGTTAGTCGCCTTGTCGTATGCAAAATCCTTTAACTCCGCCTGATTCTTCTCTTCATATTACCCCCTTTCCTCAACGAACTTCACCTCCCTTGATACCAAAACTCTTCTGGTTACAGGATCATAACATTTATACCCTTTCTAAGTTGGCGAGTATCCTATGAACATCCCTTTAGTGCTTTTTGCCTCCAGCTTGTTCCTCAATTCTCCTGTTCTAAGAACAAAACATAGGCAACCAAAGACCCGAAGGTGATCCATAGTTGGTCTATGCTTGTTCAAGACCTCAAATGGGGACGGGTTGTCCAGGATCCTCGTCGGTGTTCTGTTTATGAGATAGCAAGTTGTAGACACAGCATCACTCGAAAATCTTTTTGGGACATTCGCCTGAAACGTCATGGACCGGGCAACCTCCATAAGGTGCCTATTCTTCCTCTCGGCCATTCCATTCTGTTGAGGGGTATGGGGACAAATTGTTTAGTGAAGTATACCATGTTGGGATAGGTGATGCTTGAATGCTTGTCTAGTATACTCCCCTCCATTATCTTATCTTAAAATTTTCTACTTGGCATTAAACTGATTACTCACATAGTTTTGAAAATTTCTAAATGCATCAAGAACCCTATCTTTAGATGGGATCAAGGTTATCCAGGTGTATTTAGACTTCTCATCTATGAATGTTACAAAATACTTGTGATTCTCCCTAGACAAACAAGGTGCAGTCCAAACATCAAAGTGAATCAAATCAAAGAGATGTTCATAGATGGTTGTGGATTTAGGAAACACAGTCTTACAATGCTTGCCTAAAATACAAGCTTCACAATCATTATTCTCAAACACAACACCTGGAACCATTAAGTTTAAAGCTCTAACATGAGGGTGTCCTAGTCTGGAATGCGACAATGCATTCTTATTTAAAACAGAAGCAGGAACAGAAGTAAACGAGCAATTATGATCAGGCACAGAACTAAGCTCTTCAAGCATATAAAGGTCTCCTTTGGTTACTCCTTGCCCAATCAACCGTTTGCTCTCAATATCCTGAAACTTCACATCATTAGGACTAAAGATAACATTGCAATGCATATCAGTGGTACACTTCTTATCCGGAAGAAGATTTGAAGTAAACTAAGGCCTATAGAAAGCTTTAGACTCTTTGTCAAATAATTTCAACTTGCCTACACCTCTTATTGGTATCTTATCCCCATTAGCAATCATTACATGTCCATGCGCAGATTCAGTGTCTCTAATAAGACTAGTATCACTAATCATATGATGAGATGCACCTGAATCAACTATCAAAGGTTTAGACATGGTATGATCCTTATGAGATTGACCAAGCATCCTAGAATGGGTGTAGGCACTAACCGGTTCAACATTACTAGCAATCCTATATGCTCCAAATGAGTATCCACTAAAATTACCAAGATTGTTAACATCATCCTTGAGCATTTTGATGAGGGAATCCATCTATAATCGGCGGATGAACTCATGCTCATTAAGTCGTGGTTGATGGGCAGTGTAAGTCACCAACGCCTTTCTCTCACCACCTTCATGCCCTTCTGTCTCATTGGCCCAGTTAGAATTCCAGCTCCAGCTTGATCACTTGTACCATAGGTGACATTTGCATGATCCTCCCTTTCCTTCATGAACTTGGACGGCTTGAGGTGAGGATGGATAATCCAGCACTGACTCTTCTTGTGTCCATGCCTCTTGAAATGGTCACAGTTTCCTCCAAACCTCCTTTCTTCATAGTTTCCATTGAACCTCCAGTCTTCATACTTGTGAGCTTTGTTGGCTTGTGGCACCTCAGCTTGATTGGCAAGAGTGAGCTCCCCCTTCCCTCCAAAGAGTCCCAAGGACCCTTGTTCCTTCTGGATCTGAGCACAAACATCTTCAAGAGTTGGGAGCTTCTCGGACCTGAGGATGTGCTTAATGAGATCGTTGTAGGTAGCATTGAGAGTGAGCAATAGGCCAAAGACCTTGTCTTGTTGAAGTCTCTCATTAAGTTGATCTGGATCAGTAGTACTCGGCCTCAGCATCTCAAGCTCTGACCATAAAGCTCTAAACTTTCCCAAGTGTTTAGTGAACTCCATGTCTTCTTGAGTTAGGTTGTTGATAGCTCTCTTGATCTCAAACACTCGTGTGAGGTTTGAGATTTTTCCATACACCTTTTGGAGTGTATCCCTTAGATATTTAGCCTTCTCACAGTAGCTGTAGGCCTCCAAGATCGACGGATCCAGTGAGCTCTGGAGGATGGACATCACCAGATTATCCTCCTGGATCCACTTCCGTTCATCACAAACCACAACTTCTTTGTCACCTTCCTGAGTAATGAGCTTCAGAGCTTCGTCTTCAAGGACATGGTTCCAAAGGCCATTACTTCGCATGGCTGTCTTCACCACACGATACCAAAGAAGGTAGTTTCCACCTTTGAGAGTAACCGGAATGACAGTAGTCTTCATGTTCTCCATTTCGCATAAAAAGAGTGAAACTTGCACTTTAGGAACAGAAAGGTTGAGACTTTGAACAAAACGGATCAAATGAACCCAGATTCAAGTGGACCAGGCTCTGATACCATGAAATCTTGAGTAGAATCTGAGTAAAATAAGAAAGAAAGAAGAGATCGAGAAGATTTGAGACTAAAGGAAGATAATTTGAGAGATTTGAATCTAAGAACCCATTTCGGATGAACCGAGAGACTAGAGAGAATAAGAGAAAAGGAAATGAGTTTCTTGATTGATTAATACTCGACAAGAGGGTTACAATATATAGATTAAACCTTCGGGCAACAAAGGGATAAGGTTACAACGGATAGAAGATTAAGCATGTGGAGTCAAGGCTCGTTTAGGCGCCTAATTCAAATACTTGGACGAGAAGCTTCACACGTGAGATGCCAAAGGTATATTGACCAGATGCTCTTCCTTTCTTAGCCACATGAGCCATCCTGTCCACAGCTCTTCCTTTTGGTCTTCCTTATCCGCGAACCAAGCTTGAGTCGGGGTGGTAAATGGTAATAACTTTTGGTCGAGTTACATTTACCTCGGGTAACTTTCGACCAAGTTCACCCGGTCGACCATTGTACAACATTGTACGGCCAAACTGTATGGACTTGTACGGACACCCCAACTTCAAACCTTCTCCATTCTTCTAATCTCTCTCTATCAAGTGAACCCCTCTTGTTCAACAACTCTCTCTATTATCTCACGAATCTCTCATCACTCTCATCAGTCTCTCTTCCATTCTCATTAAGTCTCATCCACAACATCTCCATACTTGTTCATCATCACTCAAGCACTTGTTCTCTGAAAACTTTCAACCACTACCTCTCCTTGAGATCATCTAGCTCATATCATATTGATCTTGGTCTCTCCCCCTTTCAACCAACCTCTTGTGGGGATTAAGTGCTCAGATTACCCAGATACACACTCCATTGAGTACCATCTTCTTTCTCTGCCTTGGTTGCTTCTTCTTCTTGAATAACCACCAAAGACTCCATCTTCACAGATCATTGAAGCTTCTCAATAAAACTTACATGGTATCAGAGCTACTCAAGCTCCTAAACCTCTTTTCTTTTTCCGCAATACACTCTTCTTCATCTCCTCTCAAGTTTCCAGCAAAACGTAAACTATTATCCAGTGGATAATAGCAAGGGTCCTCTGTTTTCCTCTGGTTTTCCTCTGTTTTTGTTCGAGTTCTCCTCTTTGTTCTTGTTTCTCTGGGTATATCATTCAGATTCCTGGAGTATACAAGTTGTTCTTGAGGTTCTTTCATTTCCAGTTCGCCAAACTCTCAAACTTTTCAGAAACACTCTATTACCCAACGGTCCATAGCATCCAAGTTTGAGCAAAAAATGCTGTTGTGGTTCCAGTAACCTTGATAGGGTTAAACTAGCTTCTCTGGTCAAGACTTCTGAAGACTGCTCTTGGAGGTCGTGGCTTATGGAGTCATGTGACAGAAGGTCAAGCCCCAAAGCTGGTAACACAAGGTGAAGATGGCCAAGAGGTTGTAGCTGTTGATGAAACCAAATGGGTTCAAGAAGACTTTCTGGTTCTGTCAGCCATCCAAAATTCTCTTGACCCAAGTATCCTAGACGCCTATTCCTACTGTTAAACCTCTAGGCAACTGTGGGATCCTCTTTATAAGGTGTATGGGAATGTCTCCAACCTTAGCAGTGTCTTTGAAGTGAAGGGATCTATCAACTCTCTCAAGCAAGAAGACATGGACTTCAATAAGTTCTTTGGGAAGTTCAGGTCACTGTGGGCTGAGTTTTAAATTCTCAGACCGAGTACAACTGATCAAGTGGTGTTAAATGAAAGGCGTGAGCAAGACAAGGTCTTTGGACGGCTCCTGACCCTTAACCCTTGCTACAATGATTTGATTAAGCACATACTCAGAGTTGATAAGCTACCATCCCTGGATGAAGTGTGTGCTCAAATCCAGAGGGAACAAGGATCAGTGGGTTTTTTTGAAGGAAAGGGAGAGCTTACCATGGCACACAAGGTGGAAGTAGCAGTTGCTAACAAGGGATACTACAAGCAGGATGACAGGAAGGTGTGGGTGTGTGATCATTGCAAGAAGAAAAGCCACATGAAGGACAAGTACTGGATTCTTCACCCTCACTTCAAACCTGCCAAGTTCAAAGATCCAAGGAGTCAGTACATGGATGTTTTTAAATATGAGAAGCCAATGTCCATTCTTTATAAAATTATGCAAGGGAAGTACCTAAATCTATATCCGTTCTTATGATTGAATAGGTTTGTCCGTTGAGAATTGATGCATGTGTTTGTGAATTGTTTGAATCAGGTAATTGGAGCTCATGAGAAAAGTATGGTCGTGGATCAAACCCTTTGATGATCGCAGGATGTCAGAAAAAAGGGGGAGACAAAGAACCAGCCACATGGAGAGTTACAAGCAGTTTTGAGTGTGAAGCAAGGAAGGCATTGGTTGATGTGATCATGGAAAGCATGAAGCAATGTAATGTGATCATGGATCAGCTCAACAAGGAAGATGATGTATCCAAGAATGCACCCATGGACAAACCAGCTCCAGGAGGTCCAATGACTCGTTCTAGAACCAAGAAACTAAATGAAGCCATTGGAGGATTACTTAGACTCGTATGGAAACAAGAAGAAGGTCTTGGACAAAGCTTGCTGATCTGAGATACCTTGATCACCTTTCAAGCTATCTCCTCATCTAGCTGAATTAGTACTTAGGCAAAGTACTTGTGTGTGCTTTTTTCCTTGCTCTCAGTTTTTTCCCAAAGAGGTTTTACGAAGGAAGTTTTTTAACAAGGCCACAAGCTGTTTACACATCTCCTAGGTGCTAATGTCGGTCCAAGCCTAAGAAGACTACTATATCTATTTACCTTATGTTATGTTTATTCTATAGTTTTTATGTTACTAAGTTTTCGAAACCTAAGGAGCGTGTTCCTTGGTTTCTATTTAAACTCTTGCATCCCTCAGTCTAAAAAAGGCAATCTTTTATCTGTTGAACAAGAGGGGTTTACTTGATAGAGAAATATTAGAGGAATGTAGAAGGATTGGAATTGGGGTGTCCGCACAAGTCCGTACAGAATGGCCGTACAAGGCCGTACAAGGATCGACCCGGGTGTCCTTGGTCAAAAGTTACCCGAGGTAAATGTAACTCAACCAGAAGTTACATTTACCACTTACCACCCGTCTCAAGCTTGGTTCGCGGATAAGGAGGGCAAAAGGAAGAGCTGTGGACAGGCTGGCGATGTGGCTAAGAAAGGAAGAGCATCCTGTCAAGATACCTTTGGCATCTCACGTGTGAAGCTTCTTGTCCAAGTATTAGAATTAGGCGCCAAAACGAGCCTTGACTCCACATGCTTAGTCTTCTTCCCGTTGAAACCTTATCCCCTTGTTTCCCTAAGCTTTCCTATATATAATGTAACCCTCTTTTCGAGTATTAATCAATCAAGTAACTCATTTATTTTCTCTTAGTCTCTCAGTTCATCCGAAATGGGTTCTTAGATACAAATCTCTCAAAGTCTCTTCCTTTAGTCTCACATCCTCTCAATCTCTTCTTTCTTTCTCATTCTACTCAGATTCTACTCAAGATTTCATGGTATCAGAGCCAGGTTCACTTGAATCTAGGTTCATTTGAGTTCGTTCGCACAAGTTTCATCCTTTTGTTCTCTAAAGCTCAAGTCTCAACCTTTTTGATTCGGGAATGGAGAATACAAAGACTACAGTCATTCCGGTTACGCTCAAGGGAGGAAACTACCTGCTTTTGTCTCGTGTGGTGAAGACAGCCGTGGGAAGTAAGGGTCTTTGGAGTCACATCCTTGAGAGTGAAGCTCCAAAACTCATTACTCATGAAGGCGACAAAGAGGTGGTGATTTGCGATGAAGTGAAGTTGATCCAGGAGGACAACCTGTTGATATCCATTCTCCAGAGCTCATTGGATCCGTCGATCTTAGAGGCTTATAGCTACTAGGAGAAGGCCAAAGATTTATGGGATCCAAAAGGTTTATGGAAACATCTCAAACCTTACTCGGGTGTTTGAGATCAAGAGAGCTATCAACAACTTAGCCCAAGAAGACATGGATTTTACTAAACACTTGGGAAAGTTTAGAGCTTTATGGTCTGAGCTTGAGATGTTGAGGCCTAGTACTACTGATCCGGATGAGCTTAATGAGAGACGTGAACGAGACAAGGTCTTTGGCTTATTGCTCTCTCTCAATGCTACCTACAACGATCTCATTATGCACATCCTCATATCCGAGAAGCTCCCAACCCTTGAAGATGTTTGTGCTCAGATCCATAAGGAATAAGGGTCCTTGGGGCTCTTTGGAGGAAAGGGGAAGCTTACTCTCGCCAATCGAGCCGAGGTGCCTCAAGCCAACAAAGCTCACAAGTATGAAGACCGGAGGTTCACTGAAAAATATGAAGAAAGGAGGTTTGGGGGAAATTGTGACCATTGCAAGAGGCATGGACACAAGAAGAGCCAGTGCTGGATCCTCCATCCTAATCTCAAGCCAGCCAAGTTCATGAAGGAAAGGGAGGCTCGTGCAAATGTCACCTATGGTACAAGTGATCAAGCCGGATCTGGGACTTCTAACCGGGCTAATGAGACAGAAGGGCTTGAAGGTGGTGATAACAAGGCGTTGGTGACCTATACTGCCCATCAGCCACGACCCAACGATCATGAGTTCATCCGCCGATCTAAGATGGATGCCCTAATCAAAATGCTCAAGGATAATGGTAACAATCTTGGTAATATTAGTGGGTACTCATTTGGAGCATATTAAATAGTTAGTAATGTTGAAACTAATAGTGATTACACCCATTCTAGGATGCTTGGTCAATCTCATACTGCTCATAACATGTCTAAACCTTTGATAGTAGATTCAGGTGCATCTCATCATATGATTAGTGATACTAGTCTTATTAGAGACATTGAACCTGCGCATGTACAAGTAATGATTGTTAATGGAGATAGGATACAAATAAGAGGTGTAGGCAAGTTGAAACTGTTTGACAAAGATTCTAAAGCTTTCTATATGCCTGAGTTTACTTCAAACTTACTTTCTGTCAAGAAGTGTACCACTGATATGCATTGCAATGTTATCTTTAGCCCTAATGATGTGAATTTCAGGATATTGAGAGCAAATGGTTGATTGGGCAAGGAGTAACCAAAGGAGACCTTTAGATGCTTGAAGAGCTTAGATTTGTG
This sequence comes from Moricandia arvensis, assembly GCA_905132765.1. Lineage (NCBI taxonomy): Eukaryota > Viridiplantae > Streptophyta > Magnoliopsida > Brassicales > Brassicaceae > Moricandia > Moricandia arvensis. The sequence goes on from CAJHQP010001862.1 coordinate 50,450, forward strand.
CCTGATCATAATTGCTCGTTTACTGCTGTTCCTGTTTCTGTTTTAAATAAGAATCCTTTGTGGCATGCTAGACTAGGACACCCTCATGTTAGAGCTTTAAACTAAATGGTTCCAGGTGTTGTGTTTGAGAATAACGATTGTGAAACTTGTATTTTAGGAAAGCATTGTAAGACTGTGTTTCATAAATCCACAACCATCTATGAACATTGCTTTGATTTGAGTCACTTTGATGTTTGGACTGCACCTTGCTTGTCTAGGGAGAATCACAAGTATTTTGTAACATTCATAGATGAGAAGTCTAAAAAATACATCTGGATAACCTTGATCCCATCTAAAGATAGGGTGCTTGATGCATTTAGAAATTTTCAAAACTATGTGACTAACCAGTTTAATGCCAAGTTGAAAATTTTTAGATCAGATAATGGAGGAGAGTATACTAGCCAAGCCTTCAAGCATAACCTATCAAAACATGGTATACTTCACCAGACAAGTTTCCCTTATACCCCTCAATAGAATGGAGTGGTCGAGAGGAAGAATAGGCATCTTATGGAGGTTGCTCGATCCATGATGTTCCAGGCGAATGTCCCAAAGAGGTTTTGGTGTGATGCAGTATCTACAGCTTGTTATCTCATCAACAGAACCCCAACGAGGATGCTGGACAACCAGTCCCCATTTGAGGTCTTGAACAAGCATTGAACAACCGTGGATCATCTTTGGGTCTTTGGTTTCCTATGTTTTGTTCTTAGACCGGGAGAGTTGAGAAACAAACTGGAGGCAAAGAGCACTAAAGGTATGTTCATAGGGTACTCGCCAACTCAGAAAGGGTATAAATGCTATGATCCTATAACCAGAAGAGTATTGGTATCAAGGGAAGTGAAGTTCATTGAGGAAAGAGGGTATTATGAAGAGAAGAACCATGCAGATTTAAAAGATCTTGCATCTGATAAGGTGGCTAACTTGAGGATCATACTAGAGAGTCTTGGGATTAATCTCTCCCAAGATCCTAAGGCTGGAGGAGGACAACCACAAGGTCCCCCACCAATGAAGGAGATCAAGCTCCCCACTTCGACCATGAGGGAAGAAATTAACGAGAAGGCCAAGGGGAAGTTTGAGAATACTCTCGTTCTCATGATCAAAGTGTGGAACAAGAGGAAGACATGGTGAATGAAGAGGAAGAGGGATCAGTGCAAAAGGAGATGGTCAGAACCAAGATCAAGAACCGGTTGTTGAACAAAAACTAAGGAGGAGCACTAGCATCAGGAATCCACCAACCAACTGGGTGAACACTAGAGTATACTATAATGCTCAGGCAGTAGGGCACCCTGCTCAAGTTTCCTGCTCACCCACCCACTACCCAGAAGAGCATTCTGTCTTCATGATGAATATGGATGATAGTTACATTCCTCAGTCATATGAGGAAGCAATGAAGGACAAAGAATGGAGAGAGTCAGTATGAGCTGAAGCAAGCGCAATGATCAAGAATTATACTTGGTATGAGAGTGAACTACCAAGAGGAAAGAAACGAGTGACTAGTAGGTGGATCTTCACAATCAAGTTTCTTGCAAATGGAAAGATAGATAGAAGGAAGACTCGTTTGGTGGCAAGAGGGTTTACCCAAACCTATGGTGAAGACTATCTGGATACTTTTGAGATTTTGAGAGAATACGAGTAGATGATGAGAGATTAAGAGAGAAAGAGTGAAAAGAGGGAGAGATTAGAGAGGAGATTGCTTGATGTTCATGATAAACAAGAGAGAGATAGAAGAGAGTAACTCGCAAAGAGAGAAATGTATTTCTTGATTAATGATCTGAGTCTCGGTTACAATATATAGAGAGGCTTAATCTCATCCACAAACGGTCAAGAGGAGTATGGTAACTAAGGCAGAAACGTGGACACTCTAGGAAGGGAGCGCGCCTGGTGTTTGAATGCTTGGCTGAGAAGGCAAGATGCCTTTGGCATCTTGACTAGATGCCTTGCCTTTCCAGCACGATCCAGCCTGTCTGGTCAAGCCTTATCTTCTTATCCGCGAGCCATCTTCTTACCGGATTACCACCAAGTTAACCTTCTTCTTTTCACCGACCAGTTTGCCTTGCACTTCTTTCTTCCTTGTGACACAAGTTCCACCATGGATGTACGGACCTTAAGTTGTACGGACATGGTCCATCCGTACAACTTTAACCCCATTTTTTCACAAGGCCAAAATATGTTTTGGTCGAGTTTAAACAAGTTTGGGTCGAGTGGTCCGTACAGTCGGCCATACAGTCCGTACGGTCCCGACTGTCCGTACACTGGCCCTAACTTTGCACCAACCTTCTCTTGAACTCGTTCCTTAGCTTAAGACCCTTAAACCTCCCTTCTTTATTTACTCAGATCAACACTCCCCCTCAAGAGTGACCATGTGGAACAAATCGAGCTTCGAATGCTATGAGATCTCCCTCATTAAAAACCTCACCAAAGGGAAAACCCTTTTTGGGATAAAACCCCATGATGAGGGAAAAGGAGTGAAGACCCCATAGCGAGGGGATTAGTTATCTGGTGAAAGGTCAATGATTCCTAATCTGGTGAGAATGGACTCAGTGACCTTTTGCCTTGCTGCCTTGGTAAAGACATTCGCAACTGATCCTCACTTCTTGTGTAACATGGCAAGATCTCTCCACGCCCAATCATCTGCCTCACCTTTTGGCAGTCCACTCAAAGTGCTTGGTTCTTTCATGGAACACCGAGTTGGTTGCAATGTGGATAGCCGCCTGGTTGTCACAATGCATAGTCATTGGTGTGGCTTGCTCAACTCCTAGATGTTTCAATATCCCTTTTATTGAAATAAATAAAGGGATGACCAGAAGAAGAAGCTGGTTTATGATCGAAGTATAAGTTCATCAAGAGAAGCCAATTTGGTTCTGTTTGTACAGAATTGCTCCACAAGCTACCACTTGACCTATTGATGTGATCATGGACCAGCTTACCAAAGAGGGTAAAGAGATCTTAGACGAGCCACATGATGCCACAATCCACCAGCAACCTAGTGATGATGCTTTGACCATTCCAGAGCCAAGAAACTCAAAGAGACTGTTGTAGGATTACTCAATTCACATCCACAACAAGAAGAAAGTCTTGGACACGGTTTGATGGCTGAGATATCTTAATCACCATTCAAGCTATCTCTACATCAAGCTGAGCTAGTGTTTAGGCAACACATTTGGTGTGTGCTCTTTTCCTTGCTTTTTGTTTTGTCCCACGAGGTTTTCCGGAGGAAGGTTTTTAACCAGGCCACGACTTGTCTTGCAAATCACCTAGGCCCTATCTCGGCCCAAGACTACTAGAAGACTATCCATTTTTATCTTATGTTATTTTTAAGACTATAGTTTTATGTTATACTTGCCGAAACCCTAGAGCATGTTCTTTGGTTTCTTTTATTTAAGGGTTTCGGCAAACCCTTTAGAACTTAAGAAATCTAATATCAAAGTCTTTTGTTCTCTTGACGTTTCTCTCTCTAAAGTTGTCGAGTGTCTTTTGGTGTGTAATATCCAGAGCCTTAAGGGTGTCTATCTTGGTGTGTCATATCCGAGTTATTCATCTAGGAGTATCAAGAGTTATCTCATCATCTCTCAACAAGAGTTCAATTCAAAGCCTTGAAGAACTTGAGTCTCTGATTCGTTCTTGCAGGGATCTATCCTCCCATCAACCAAAGAAGCATCCTAGAAGTGTGGCATGTGGTATCAGAGCTGATTTGGTTAGGGAAGTCTTGTTTATCTTAACATCTTTTTGTTTCAGCTGTAATACTTCTCTATCATCTTGAACAAAAGTAGAACTAGGTTTATCTTAGGGCTGCTCGAAATTCTTTAAGTGTTTTAGCCGAATTTTGTGTACTTTCCTTTTTGGATTTAGGCGAGAGCCCTAGATTTTTTAAAACCTAGCCGCATAAGTTCACCTTGCGGAGCAAGTAATTTTTTTGTGTTGAGTTTTTCTTTGTTTCTTCTCGTGAATTCCTTAAAATACTTACTTGTTCTTGTGTTTCCTTGGTGTAGGCCTCAATGGGAACCGAAACTGAAGAAGAAGCCGAGTTGGTCCAGAAGAACAAGTTACTCATGGAAGCCATGACTTCTCAACTGAATCAATCCATGGTAGCTACGATGACTGAGATGATGAAGACCAATTCCAATGAGCTCCGGAGAGAGTTCAGAGAGGAAGTGAGGCGGGCTACTGGACAAGGTCACAGTCGTGAGACTAGAAGAGAAGGAGGACGCAACCCAACTCAACAAGAGCATGCTGGCTCTAAAGAGACGGATAACTATTATTAGCACATCAGTTTATCCTCAAGACAAAGCCAAAGGAGGCAGAGACGTGGACAAGAAGGAAGGATAAACCAGAGAGATGAGCTTGCTAGTTTGAGATCAAGATACCTCCATTCCATGGAAAAGATGATCCGGATGCCTATCTTGAATGGGAGAAGAAGATTGAGCTGGTCTTTCAGTGTAAGTAGTACACAAATCAAAAGAAGATCCAGATAGCTGCTACTGAGTTCTACGACTATGCTCTAAGCTGGTGGGATCAGTATGTTACCAACAGAAGAAGGAATGGTGAGGAACCAGTTGAAACATGGCCAGAAATGAAGTCTATCATGCGCAAGAGGTTTGTTCCAAGTCATTACCATAAAGACTTGCACCATAGGCTCAGAAAGCTCACTCAAGGTTCAATATCAATTGAAGAATACTACAAGGAGATGGAGTTACTCATGGTGAGGGATAGTATATCAGAAGATAGAGAAGCCACAATGTCAAGGTTTCTGTGTGGTCTAAACCATGAGATACAAGATAATGTTGAGATGCAACATTACGTGGAGTTAGAAGAAATGCTACACGAGGCTATTCTTGTGGAACAACAGCTTAAGAGGAAGGGACATTCACGAACCAGCTTTGGATCCAACCGGTTACACAACCCTAAGGAAGAGAAGCCAACCTATCCTAAGGGGTCTAAGCCATATCAGAAATAAAACAAACCCTATCCGAGGGAAGAAACCAAACCGAGTAGTACCCTTGACAAGGGAAAAGGCAAGGCTGAGGCTTCTAGTTCCAGAGCTCGGGATGTCAAGTGTTTCAAGTGCCAAGGACGAGGTCACTATGCTAATTAATGTACCAACAAGAGAGTCATGATTCTTCTGGAAGATGGTGAGTTGTTTCAGAAGATGAAAGCACCGAACCTAACCAAGAAGATACTGAGGAAGAGCATGAAGAAGGACCAGGACAAGGGAATCCTCTAGTAGCAAGAAAACTCCTAAGCTTGCAAACGAAGACCGAAGAGCTAGAACAACGTGAGAACCTGTTCTATACAAGGTGCTTGGTCCAAGGAAAGGTTTGCAGCCTTATAGTTGATGGAGGCAGTTGTGTGAATGCTGCTAGTGAGACAATTGTCAAGAAGATGGGTTTGAAGGTTCAAAAGCACCCAAAACCTTACCGACTACAATGGCTTAATGAAGAAGGCACCATGAAGGTCTCTAATCAAGTCCTAATCCCCTTAGCCATAGGACGGTATGAACATGAGGTCTTGTGTGATGTCCTACCTATGGAAGATGGTCACATACTTCTTGGGAGGCCTTGGCAATCTGATCGCCGAGTCATACATAATGGTTTCACCAACAAACATTCCTTTGAGGTCAAGGGCCGCAAGACTGTCCTGGTTCCTTTGACACCTAAGGAATTTCAGCATGATCAGATGCAACTCCAAAAGAAGAAGGAGATTGACCTCAAACCTGCTGGAACTAAGAAACAAAACTTCTTTGCAAACATGGGTTATATCAAAAGAACTTTTTACTCTAAACAACAGGCTATCTTACTTCTGTTTAAAGAAAATCTTTTGAACTTAACAGATTTTACACCGTTGTATCCGAGTGAAATGGTTTCTCTTTTGCAGGACTTTCAAGATATATTTCTAGAGGACAACCCCATTGGTTTACCTCCCTTGCGTGGGATTGAGCATCAGATGCAAACAAGGTAAGGATAACCTAGTTGCTGATGCATTATCTTGGAGGTATGTTATCTTGACCACCCTTGATGCTAACCTACTAGGTTTTGAGCATATTAAAGACTTGTATGATACTGACCTTGACTTCAAAGAAGCTTATGTGTGTTGTGGGAAATTTGCTGCAGGACACTACTTTAGGCAAGATGGATTCTCGTTCTATGATAACAGATTGTGTGTGCCTAATTGTTCTCTACAAGATCTATTTGTTAGGGAATCCCATGGGGGCAGTCTAATGGGACATTTTGGGATTGCCAAGACTCTTAAAGTTTTGCAGAGAATCTGTGGAAGGTGAGAAGTTGAGAGAATCTGAAAAGAGAAGTTGAGAGAATCTGTGGAAGGTGTGCTACTTGCAAGCATGCTAAGTCCCAAGTCCAGTCTCGTGGTTTGTACACTCCTTTACCGATTCCACACCACCCTTGGAATGACATATCTATGGATTTCATTGTTGGATTGCCTAGGACTAGAACCGGAAAGGACTCCATATTTGTTGTTGTTGATAGGTTCTCTAAAATGGCACATTTTATAGCTTGTCATAAGACTGATGATGCATTGCATGTTGCTAACTTGTTCTTTAAAGAGGTTGTTCATTTACATTGCATTCCTAGGACTATAGTTTATGATAGGGATACTAAGGTTCTTAGTTACTTTTGGAAGACTCTTTGGTCTAAGCTAGGCACTAAGTTGTTGTTTTCTACTACTTGTCATCCGCAAACTGATGGACAAACTGAGGTAGTTAATAGGACTCCAGGAACACTCCTGCGTGCATTCATCAAACACAACTTGAAAACTTGGGAAGAATACTTACCTCATTGTGAATTTGCATACAATCAAGACATGCATTCTGCTTCTAAGTATTCTCCTTTTGAAATTGTTTATGGGTTCAATCCTGATGTGATCATGGACCAGCTTACCAAAGAGGGTAAAGAGATCTTAGATGGGTCACATAATGCCACAATTCACCAGCAACCTGGTGATGACGCTTTGACCATTCCAGAAGATCCCATGACCCGTTCCAGAGCCAATAAACTCAAGGAGACTGTTGTAGGATTATTCACTTCACATCCACAACAAGGAGAAAGTCTTGGACAAGGTTTGATGGTCCGAGATATCTTGATCACCATTCAAGCTATCTCTACATCAAGCTGAGTTAGTTTTTAGGCAAGACATTTGGTGTGTGCTCTTTTCCTTGCTTTTGGTTTTGTCCCACAAGTTTTTCCGGAGGAAGGTTTTTAACGAGGCCACGACTTGTCTTACAAATCACCTAGGTCCTATCTCGGCCCAAGACTACTTGAAGACTCTATTTTTATCTTATGTTATTTTAAGACTATGGTTTTTATGTTATAGTTTCTGAAACCCTAGAGCATGTTCTTTGTTTCTTTATTTAAGGGTTTTCGCTAAACCTTTAGAACTCAAGCAATCTAATATCAAACTCTTTTGTTCTTCTTGACGGCTCTCTCTAAGTTGTCGAGTGTTCTTCTGGTGTGTAATATCCAGAGCCTTAAGGGTGTCTATCTCAGTGTGTCATATCCGAACTAGTCATCTAGGAGTATCAGGAGATCTCTCGTCCCTCTTGTGTCACCATTCAATTCACAGCCTTGAAGAACTTGAGTCTCTGATTCGTTCTTGCAAGGATCTATCCTCCCATCAACCAAAGAAGCATCCTATGGGCTTGTCATGTGGTATCAGAGCAACTTCGGTTAGGGAAGTCTCTTTTCTCTTGAAATCTTTTTTTGTTTCAGCCGTAATACTGCTTTATCATCTTGAACAAAAGTAGAACTAGGTTTGTTAAGGGCTGCTCAAAAATTACTTAGAGTTTTAGCCAAGTTTTGGTGTACTTTCCTTTTTGGTTTTAGGCGAAAGCCCTAGTTTTCTCTAAACCTAGCCGCATAAGAATACTTTCCCAGCAAGTAAATTTTTGTGTTGAATTTTCTTTGTTTCTTCTCGTGTACTCCTTGAACTACTTACTTGTTCTTGTGTTTCCTTGGTGTAGGCATCAATGGGAACCGAATCTGAAGAAGAAGCCGAGTTGGTACAGAAGAACAAGTTACTCGTGGAAGCCATGAATGCTCAACTAAACCAATCCATGGTACCTACGATGACTGAGATGATGAGGACCAATTTCAATGAGCTCCGCAAAGAGTTAGAAGAGGAAGTGAGGCGAGCTACTGGACAAGGACACCATCGTGAGACTAGGAGGGAAGAAGGACGCAACCCAACTAGACAAGAGCATGTTGGCTCTGAAGAAACTGATAACTACTATGAGCACATCAATTCCTCATCAAGACAAAGCCAAAGGAGGCAGAGACGTGGACAAGAAGGAAGGACAAACCAGAGAGATGAACTTGCTGGTTTAAAGATTAAGATACCTCCCTTCCATGGGAAAGCTGATCCGGATGCCTATCTTGAATGGGAGAAGAAGATTGAGCTGGTCTTTCAGTGTAAGCAGTACACAAATCAAAAGAAGATCTAGATAACTGCTACTGAGTTATACGACTATGCTCTAAGCTGGTGGAATCAGTATGTTACCAACAGAAGAAGGAATGGAGAGGAACCAGTTGAAACATGGCCAGGGATGAAGTCTATCATGCGCAAGAGATTTGTCCCAAGTCACTATCACCAGGATCTTCATCATAGGCTCAGGAAACTCACTCAAGGTTCAAGATCAGTAGAAGAATACTACCAGGAGCTGGATTTATTCATGCTAATGGCTAGTATATTTGAAGATAAAGAAGCCACAATGTCAAGGTTTCTGTGTTGTCTAAACTGTGAGATAAAAGACAATGTTGAGATGCAACATTACGTGGAGTTAGAAGAGATGTGACACGAAGCTATTCTTGTGGACCAACAGCCTAAGAGGAAGGGACATTCACGAACCAGCTTTTGATCCAACCGGTTACACAACCCTAAGGAAGAGAAGCCAACCTATTCTAAGGAGTCTAAGCTATATCAGAAAGAAAACAAACCCTACCCGAGGGAAGAAAGCAAACCGAGTAGTACCCTTGACAAGGGCAAAGGCAAGGCTGAGGCTTCTAGTTCCAGACCTCGGGATAAGTGTTTCAAGTGCCAAGGACGAGGTCACTATGCTAATGAATGTTCCAACAAGAGAGTCATGATTCTTCTAGAAGATGGTGAGTATGTTTCAGAAGATGAGAGCACCAAACCTGACCAAGAAGAAACTGAGGAAGAGCATGAAGAAGGACCGGTCCAAGGGAAGCTTCTAGTAGCAAGAAGCTTGTAAACAAAGACCAAAGAGATAGAACAACGTGAGAACCTGTTCTATACAAGGTTGGTCCAAGGAAAAGTTTGCAGCCTTATAGTTGATGGAGGCAGTTGAGTGAATGCTGCTAGTGAGACAATGGTCAAGAAGTTGGGTTTGAAGGTTCAAAAGCACCCAAAACCTTACCGGCTACAATGGCTTAATGAAAAAGGCACCATGAAGGTCTCTAATCAAGTCCTAATCCCCTTAGCCATAGGACAGTATGAAGATGAGGTCTTGTGTGTTGTCCTACCTATGGAAGCTGGTCACATACTTCTTGGGAGGCCTTGGCAATCTGATCGCCGAGTCATACATGATGGTTTCACCAACAAGCATTCCTTTGAGTTCAAGGGCCAAAAGACAGTCCTGTTTCCTTTGACACCTAAGGAAGTTCAACATGATCAGATTCAGCTCCAAAAGAAGAAAGAGATTGATCTCAAACCGGCTGGAACTAAGCAACAAAACTTCTATGCAAACATGGGTGATATCAAAAGAACTCTCTACATTAAACCACCGGCTATCTTACTTGTGTTTAAAGAAAATCTTTTGATCTTAACAGATTCTACACCGGTGTATCCGAGTGAAATGGTTTCTCTTTTGCAGGAGTTTCAAGATGTATTTCCAGAGGACAATCCCATTGGTTTACCTCCCTTGCGTGGGATTGAGCATCAGATAGACTTTGTTCCAGGATCTACACATCCAAACCGGCCAGCTTACAGAACCAATCCGGTTGAGACAAAGTAGTTGCAAAGACAAGTAGAGGAACTCATGGAGAAGGGCTATATCCGAGAGAGTTTGAGTCCATGTGCTGTACCAGTGCTCCTTGTGCTTAAGAAGGATGGTACTTGGCGCATGTGTGTTGATTGTAGATCAATCAACAACATTACAGTGAAGTATCGCCATACTATACCTAGATTAGATTATATGCTTGATAAATTACATGGTTCTTGCATCTTCTCTAAGATAGATTTGAAAAGTGGTTATCATCAGATTAGGATGAAAGAAGGAGATGAGTAGAAAAAAATGCATTTAACACTGAGCATGGTTTGTATGAGTGGTTAGTTATGCCATTCGGATTGACAAATGCACCTAGTACATTCCATGATATTGATGAATCATGTTCTTAGATCATTCATAGGCATTTTTGTTGTTGTGTACTTTGATGACATCTTAGTATATAGTAAGAACTTTGAGGATCATATAGAACATCTTAGGGATGTTCTTAATGTGCTAAGAAATGAGAAACTCTTTGCCAACTTGAAGAAGTGTACTTTTTGCACATATAACTTGGTCTTTCTAGGCTTTGTTGTTAGTGCAGTGTGAGAAAATCAGAGTCTAGGTCGTGTGTGTGATGAACAAGCCCTTTAAGGCGAAATGAGAGCTTGAACTGATATGAGAAAGGTCTGATGAAGAACAGTATGAACTTGGAATAGAAACGGAGATTTAGAGTGATTAAGAGAGATTAAGAGATTATAGACTAAGAAAGGGAGAGATTAAGGGTTTCTAAACCAAGAACACACTTTGAATATAATGAAGGAGAGGGAAAATCCCCCTTACTCTCTTGGAGAGTTACAAATCGCCCAGTGGGTCTTTTTATATGCTTTTTAAGGCTCAAACATAAACCTAAATCTAATGGCTGATAATACTTGAAGGATGGAAGGATGGACGTGTAAGATTGAGTCTTAGGTCTGGTCTTGATGCAATCTGAGTGATGGGAGCTGATTGGTTGGTCAAAGGGAAGGCTAGCTCCTTATTGGCTTCTCATAGGCTCCCATATTCGCCCTATTTTTGCACAAACTCCCCAAACATCTTTAAAGTCGTAATGAGAACATCTTTGGGTCGCCCAGACTTTGCACGGTCCGTACCTTGCCCTATATTTGCACGGTTCGTACCTCTCCTTATTTTTGCACGGTTCGTACCTCGCCCTATTTTTGTAGGGTCCGTACCACGCCCTATTTTTGCACGGTCCATACCTCGCCCTATTTTTGCACGGTCCGTACCTCACCCTATTTTTGCACAAGTCCCAAATCTTCTCAAATGGTCGAGTGTGAAAGTTTCGGGTCAATCTAGTCCATACGGATCCGTACGGTCCTAGTACATCCATCCGTACCAAATCCGTACCGCCTTGCCCTAACTTTGCACATTCTCCCAATTGCTTCTCCACAGCCTTCTAAGTCCCTCCTGGACTTGGCCCTATATTTGCACAACCTTCAGAGGACTTCTAAACACCTTTAGATAGTTCTAAAGCCTTGTAGATAATCTCTAGAGGTTTCACCCTAACTTTGCACCAGACCAAAACTCATCTCAACTCTTCCTTTGGCTCCATTTCTTTCTTCAAGTTAACATGCAGATGGAGTTAAGGTGGACGAGGAGAAGATCAAAGCCATCAAGGACTTACCAAGCCCAACCACAGTAGGAGGAGTTAGAAGTTTCCATGGGCTTGCTAGTCTTTACAGGCGCTTTGTGAAGGACTTTAGCACCATTGCAGCTGCATTGACTGAAGTAATCAAGAAGGATGTAGTATGATTTTAAGAGAAAGAGGGGAGTTTAGAAAAAGAACGTGATGAACTTGCTCAAGAACAGCAAGAACAGCAAGAGAGAGAAGAGAGAGATTCGTGAGTCTAAGAGAGAGAGTAGAGAAGTGAAATGTTTTATTCAACTTAACTTTCTGGTCTACTGAATACAATCATTAAATAGACAAGGAGACAGGTAAATAAAATACTAAACAAAGAGGATAAAACAATAAGAACAAATAAATGGACTAGGGTCCAAAATTCTGGTCCTGACTTGCCAAGACTTGTACAGACGCACCAGACTGGAAAGGGACAGGTCCCAACGGTTGTTTGGTCTTCTAGTCCAATATTCACATGTGAACCCAGCTCCCCAACGTTCCCATTCTTCAGGCAAGACCAGATAAGTCTTCCTAGTTAATTTCTTGCACGCGACTTCTCTTTCTTTGCTTGCAAGTCACGTTGGGTCCTCTAGGTTGTACGGACAGCCGTGGTGCACAAGTTACCTTGAACCTTGTGTTATCCGAACTATCTTCTTCTTATTGTTTCACCTCCTCATTTTATTGCTTCATCTCAACACTCGCCCTCAAGCTTGACCATAGGGACTGGTCAAGCTTCGAAACCATGAAGCATTCCCTCATTAAAACCTTTAGCTTAGAAAAACCACTTTGGAGAAAACTAAGCAAAGGAAAAAGAGTAGAACATCTCATGGTTAAGAGGATCAGTGAGATGGAAGATCCATGAGTCCAAGCTTGGAATGAATGAACTCACAGACCTTTGAACTTGCAGCTTTTGTAACGATGTCGGCTAACTGATCTTCACTTCTAGTGTAGCATGGTAATATGAGTTGCTGCTTCACGACTTGTCTAACCTTATGGCAGTCTACCTCGATGTGTTTAATCCTCTCATGGAACACACTGTTGGATGCTATATGGATGGCAGCCTGGTTGTCACAGTGCATGGTGATGGGTGTTGTAGTCTCAATCCCCAAGTCTCTTAGCAGGTTCATGATCCAGGTAAGCTCACTAGTAAGCTTTCTCATTGCTCTATATTCTGCTTCAGCACTTGAGCATGATACTATATTCTGCTTCTTGCTCTTCCAGGTGACTAAATTGCCTCCAATAAAAGTACAATATCATGTTGTAGACCTCATGTCCACTCTATCACCAGCCCAATCTGCATCACAATACCCCAAAATCTCTGTGCTTCCATTGCAAGCCATCCACACACCTTGACCAAGAGCTTCTCTCAAGTATCTCAAGATCCTTTCCACCATATTCCAGTGATGAACTTTAAGTGTTTGCATGTGTTGACTGACTTGGTTCACAGAAAAACAAACATCTGGTCGAGTAATGGTCAGGTATATGAGCTTGCCCACCATCCTCCTATACTTCTTAACATCTTCAAATGGAGTATCCTTATACTCCCCCTCTTGCAGTACCTTGTAGCCTTCCTCCAATGGTGTCTTGGCCTGTCTTCCTCCAAGGTTTCCTGCCTCATTTAAAAGATCAAGTGTGTACTTCCTTTGGGATAGGAAGAGCCCCTCTTTAGAGCGGCATATCTCAATCCCTAAGAAGTACTTTAACTCTCCCAAATCCTTTATATCAAATGCAGATTTAAGAAAAGTCTTAGTTGAGACAATACCTTCCTTGTCACTACCAGTGATGATAATTTCATCCACATAAACGAGAATGAAAATAATCCCTTGCTTGCTGGTCAGTGTGAAGAGAGTGTGATCTGCCTCTGATTTAACAAATCCTCTTCCATTTAGTGTTGAGCTCAGCTTATTGTACCAGGCTCTGGGAGACTGCTTCAAGCCATAGATAGCCTTCTTTAACCTTAATACATTTCCTGGTTTGACCATGCTTTATAGGCCAGGTGGTGGTCGCATGTAGACCTCATCTTCTAATTCACCTTGTAAGAAAGCATTCTTGACATCCATTTGCCATAAGTCCCATTCCAAGTTGACTGCCAATGATATCACAACCCTTATGGTGTGCAGCTTGGCTACTGGTGCAAATGTATCCAGGTAATCTTCTCCATAGACCTAAGTGAAGCCTCTTGCAACTAATCTTGTCTTTTTCCTTTCTGGTTTTCCATTTGCTAGGTACTTGATTGTGAAGAGTAGGCGACTTGTCACTGCTTTCTTGCCTTTGGGGAGCTCAGCCTCATACCAGGTATCATTCTTCATCATAGCATTGATCTCATCAGCTAGTGAGTTTTTCCATTCTTCATCCTCCATTGCTTTTTGATAAGATCTTGGGATGTATTCCTGGTCCAATTCCATAATGAAAGCTTGATGTTCTTCTGGATACTGAGCTAGTGAGCATACTGCACTAACTGGATGAGCTACTGCCTTTGCATTGAAGTACACTCTTGTGTTGATCCAATTTGATGTTGGCTCTTGATTCTTTTACTCCTTCTCACAGGCTGTATCTGATCAGACTCTTCCTCATCATTTAATTGGATTTCATTTTCTGGTTGAACTTCAGTAGCTGATGCCATCTCATCTTGATCATGAGCTACTGAGTCTTCAGGTTGTTGCGCCTGGTCCTCTGGCTGAATTGTTTCATTGCCCCCCTCATGATCAGGATGAGTGACTTCAATGTTTTCCTCATCTTCAGTAGTATCATGAACAGGGTTCTTCTTAATTTCCTCAGCATCTAATGGTAAGTGGATGCCAAGATTCTCCAAAATTACTCTCAAGTTGTTGGCTCTATCTGAAGAAGACTGAGAGAGATCCTTGAGATCGTCCCAACTCCCTTCATTATAGTGACCTCTAGACTCCAAAAACTTAACATCCTTGGAGATCAGAACCTTTCTTGTCTCTGGTATATAGCACTTGTAGCCTTTATAAGTTGGAGAGTATCCAACAAACATGGCTTTTGTGCTTTTAGCCTCTAGCTTGTTCCTCAATTCACCTGGAATCAAAACAAAACACACACACCCAAACACACGCAAATGGTCTATAGATGGTTTGGTTTTGTTGAGTACCTCATAAGGTGATATATCACTAAGCACTTTTGGAGGGATCCTGTTGATTAAGTAGGAGGCAGTCACAACTGCATCACCCCAAAACTGGTTAGAAACATTCATATGGAACATCATGCTTCTGGCCACCTCCATTAGGTGCCGGTTTTTCCTCTCAGCTACACCATTTTGTTGAGGTGTATATGGACAACTAGTTTGGTGGATGATGCCTTGTTCTGCAAGGTGTTGCTTGAAGGTTGTGCTCGTGTATTCTCCTCCATTATCTGATCTAAATATTTTGATCTTGGTATGAAAGTGGTTAGCAATATAGCTTTGAAAATTTTTAAATGCTTCTAGCACCCTATACTTAGATTTCAACAAGGTTAACCATGTGTACTTAGATTTTTCATCTATAAAAGTCACAAAGTACTTATGTTGTTCTCTAGATGCACTAAGGGCTGTCCAGACATCATAATGAATAAGATCAAAACAATTATCATAGATAGTCACTGATTTAGGAAACACAGACTTGCAATGTTTTCCTAGAATACAAGCTTCACAATCACTTTTAAAAGAAACACTAGGCAACATGATGTTCAAGGCTCTAGAATGAGGGTGTCCTAATCTAGCATGCCACAATACATCTTTAGGTAATTCAGAAACAGAGTTTAAAGCACAAGATAAATCAGAAGCTAGCAGAGTGTCCTTAAGCAAGTACAAGTCTCCCTTGGTTCCACCTTTGCCAAGCAATTTACTGGTCTCAATATCCTAAAAATACACTTCATTAGGGGTAAAAGTAACATGACAATTTAAAACAGTTTCAAATCCCCCACACGTTTTATAGGAACTCTATCACCATTAGCTATCATAACATTTCCTATGATTGGTTTTAAATTAGTAATCAAGTTTGAATCACTAATCATATGGTGTGAAGCACCTGAATCAATAACTAATGGTCTAGTAGTACCTAGTCCATTCATTGCAATACCAGCAGAGTATGAAGCATTAAGAGAAATACCAAGAGTATTAAGGTTACCAGAGTTCTCCTTTAAGGCCTTGATGAGAGCATCCAATTTAGACCTCTTAATGTTCTCATCATGGTTGGACCTTGTAGTGGAGTAGAATGAGGTTGTCGCCATGGCCTTTCCCATACCAGTGTTAGAGCACATTGAGGAAGGTGTCACTGGTTCAGCTCCTTCAGTTGAGAAGTGGGCTATAGAATCTTGGTACTGGCTCTGTGGCTCTCTGAACTTGTTTGGCTTCAAGTGGGGATGAAGTATCCAGCACTTATCCTTCTTGTGGCCCTTCTTCTTGCAGCACTTATCCTTCATGTAGCATCTTGGTACTGGCTCTGTGACTTCTTCTTGTCTAATTCAAACCAGCCTCTCTTATTCAAATTCAAACAGGTTCCTGGACTAATCAGAGGTTCCCAACGTCCATATTCAGTCTCCCAAACTCCTTTCTTGCCTTGCAAGGTAAGTTAGGTCAAGATGGTAGCTTGTAAAGCAAGTCTGTACGGACAGAACCAAATTGTCTTCTCTAGATGAACTCTTCTTTGATCATGAACTAACTCATTTCCTCTGGTTATTATCCTTTTCATTTCAACACTCCCCCTCAAGTCTGACCATAGGAGATCCTTGAACAAGCTTGGAACTGATAGTATTTGTCTCATTAAAAACCTTAGTGTGGAAAACCTCATGGGGTAAAACCATCACTTTCGAAAAAAGAGTGCAACTACTCTCGGCCTAGGGATTGTCCAGTGGGTTTATGAGTCTTATGATCAAGTTTATGGACTCATAAACCCTGGATCATGGACTTACTTCAATGGCAAGCAGGCTACAATGCCTTTCTTGCTTCACACTCAAAACTGCTTGGAACTCTCCATGTAGCTGGTTCTTTATCTCCCGCTTTCTTCTGACATCCTGTCATCTTCAAAGGATTTGATCCAGACCAGACTCTTCTCATGAGCTCCAAGTACCTGATTCAAACAATGCACACACACACTTGCATCAATTCTCAAGGGGCAAACCTATTCAAACAAGAATAAGTATAGTTTTAGGTACTTCCCTTGCATAAGAAGATGGACATTGGCTTCTAATATTAACACCCCTCCTCAAGCTTGACCTAATAATGAGAGTATGTGGTCAAGCTTGGAAGATGAGAGCCAGTGATGATCACCAATGCCTTGAGACCACAGCCTCTTGGCTTGAATTGTGGCCTTTTCTCTTGAGTGTACTTCTTGTACACCCACTTGGTATCAGGTGAGTCACTTATGAGCAATCTCTCCACTACTCCATTGGGAGTTAATGGACACAATCAGTGTGCAAAGGGTTGATGGGCAGTAGGCAATCTCCATGGTCAGGAATATACATCATGTGTAGGCTCTGATCAACATGGGCAGCCTGTCAACAAACACTAGGACAAGCATCAGTAGACAAAAAAGAGACCAGAACATGGGCTTTCACCAAGTCTGATCTTTAAGACACATTTAGAACAAGTACAGCAAGAAATGGACAGATATGTTTTAGATTCTATCCTAGATATACTCTCTGAATCCCAATCAACAAGACTAAGCATTCAGGCAATAACACCATCAATTTTACTAAGGGCCGAAGAAAAACAATTCTTTCAAGACAGTTTAACAACCTTAGGCATATTCGAAACAAGAGATTGTGAGAATAGAGAATTAAGTAACCAGAGTAAAAGTAACCAGATAATTGGAGAATTATGGAGAATAAGTAACCTGGGAATAAGAGAAAAGAGAATAGAGAATATAGAATAGAGAATTGCTCAAGAGTTCTAATGGACAGAGTTTTGCCCTGTTTTTTTGAGTTTTGGGGAAGCATAAACAGCCAGGAGCATCCAATACTCATCAAGAGTTTGGTGCTTTATTAGTTGAAACACAATGGACCATTGAACAATTAATTTGCTCACTGATCTTAGACATGTGCCACTGGAATAACTCATGAACTGATGTTTTCCAGGGCTTGCAACAAAGAACCAACAGAATAACACATGAACAAGTGTTTTTTGTGGTTAGACAACAATAAATCCAATGGATCAAAACAGTTTGTCCACTGGTCAAAGAGATGCTCCATTAAGAGAAAGCTATTACCCAATGGATAAAACATAATGGTGAAGCATTTTCGAAATCTTTCTCTTCCTAAAACTTGATTCAAGATACTAACAAGTACTAAACAAGCTAACACAGTATCAGAGTGGGAGAGAAATGATTTATTTAACAAAACAGAGATAAAAAGAGGTGAGTTTAATCCCAAAGAAGAGAAACAAAGCTCTGATACCATGTTGGAATTCATGAGTGTTTGTCTCATGTCAAGAGATTATTCAGTTAACTTGTAACTGAATCATCTTCAACGATACAACAGGAACTCACCATTCAAAGGAAGAGACAACCAACTGGTGGTTGAATCCTCTTAAACAGCCTACACTATAACCAAGATCCTAGACAACAAACTGGTTATGTGTGGCAAAGAATCTCTACTTTGAATCTATCCTTCTGAAGTAACACAACACTTTGAGTTTGTGTACCTAAGATGAAGAGGATTTAGAATCAGTAATCTAGAGTTTTAGAAGTAGATAAAGAAGAGTTTAGAGTGAGTTTTACAAGTATTAGGCTGCCTTAAGAGAGATAGAGTTAAGGCAGCCTCTAAACCATAATGCTTAACTCTTTACATTGTGAATATTGTTTAGACACAAGAAAGAGAGAGAGACACAGGGATTTAGAGAGAGAAACTTGTATTGATTCTGGTTAGTGTTACAAGAGAGGGTGAAAGTCTTTAAATAGACAATCACTTACAATAAACAATTACTAAATCAAAAAAGACTAAACAACAAATATATTGGAGAAATGGAAGAGGCCAGGAAGATATGGACAAGGGGAGGCACGACCAGATTGTTGAAGAAAGGTTATAATATGATAGAGAAAGGCATATGAAGAGGAGAGGAAATGGTTTAGATCTGTCCGTACAATGTCCGTACAACTAGTCCGTACAGGCCGTACAACTTGGGCGAAGCAGTTTACCGCAGACGAGAAGTTACCCGGGTAAGAGTAACTCGACCCTGAGTTACTCTTACTAGTTACCAAGCGGATCAAGCTTGACTGAGGCGCGCGTTTGACAGGCTGGCTCGTGCTGGAAGAGCATCTGGTCAAGATGCCAAACGAATCTCGCGTGTGAAGCTTTCCAGCCACAAGTATTCAAACGGGAAGCTCCTAATCTTTGACTCCACACGCCTGTTGAAAAAAGCTTATCCAGAACCTTATCCTGTATCCGTTGTAGGGCTTTACTCTTCCTCTATATATTTTTAAACCTTGTTCATCAATGAGATATCGAAACCTTTAGTCTCTTCTCTCAATGGTTTCAAGTCTCTCTCGTCATGTCTCTTCTTCTTTAGTCTAAATTTCTCTCTCAGTCTGTTATTCTCTCCCTCTACACTCAATCTCTATCAAACTTTCATGGTATCAGAGTCAGGTTCTCTTGAATCTGGGTTCGTTTGATCCGTTTTGTTCAAACTTTCATGGTATCATAGGTTCCCAATGTCCATATTCAGTCTCCTAGATGACTAAATCGGATATGACACACCAACTTAGACACCCTTAGACTCTGGATATTACACACCAGAAACAACTCAACTCGCCAACTAGAGAGAGAGAGAGAGAGAGAAATAGGGTTTTTGATAAAAGATTGCTTGAGTACAATAGGGTTTGCGGAAACCCTTAAATAAAAGAAACCAGAGAACAAACTCTCTAGGGTTTTGAAAACATAATATGAAAACTATAGTTTAAAAGATAACATAAGCTAAAGATAAATGATCTTCTAGTAGTCTTGGGCCGAGATAGGGCCTAGGTGATTTCTAAAACAAGTCGTGGCCTCGTTAAAAACCTTCCTCCGGAAAACCTCGTGGGACAAAACCAAAAGCAAGGAAAAGAGCACACACCAAATGTCTTGCCTAAACACTAGCTCAGCTTGATGTATAGATAGCTTGAATGGTGATCAAGATATCTCAGATCAAACCTTGTCCAAGACTTTCTTTTTGTTGTGGATGTGAAGTGAGTAATCCTACAACAGTCTCCTTAAGTTTCTTGGCTCTAGAACGGGTCATGGGGCCTTCTGGAATGGTCAAAGCATCATCACCAGGCTGCTGGTGCATTGTGGCATCATGTGGTTCGTCTAAGACCTCTTTGCCCTCTTTAGTAATCTGGTACATGATCACATCATCCCCTCTCTCTTGAAAAGGATTTGTCCTCAAATCTGGTTCATCAACAACAAAGGGGACCAAGTCAGTAACATTGAAGCTATTAGACACATAATACTTACCTTGGAGATCAAGTTTATAGGCATTGTCATTGATCTTGTGGATGATCTCGAAGGGTCCATCAATTCTTGGCATCAGCTTGGACTTCCTCTCGCTGGGAAACCTATCCTTCCTTAGGTGAAGCCAAACCTTGTCACCAACTTCAAAGAGCTGCACACGTCTTCCCTTGTTGGCTTGCCTCTCATAGTACTTAGTTTCTTGCTCAATGTTTTGTCTAGCTTTCTTCTTACCGTCCAAACTAACCCTTTCACACTCAGGTAATGGCATTAGATCCAAAGGAGAGGTGGGATTGAACCGATAAAGAATTTCAAAAGGAGAATACTTAGAAGCAGAATGCATGGCATGATTGTATGCAAATTCACAATGTGGTAAGTAGTCTTCCCAAGTTTTCAAGTTCTTTCTGATGAATGCACGCAGAAGTGTCCCTAGAGTTCTATTAACTACCTCAGTTTGTTCATCAGTTTGTGGATGACATGTAGTAGAAAACAACAACTTTGTGCCTAGATTAGACCAAAGAGTCTTCCAAAAGTAACTAAGAAACTTAGTGTTCCTATCAGAAACTATAGTCCTAGGCATGCCATGTAAACGAACAACCTCTTTAAAGAACAAGTTAGCAATATGCAATGCATCATCAGTCTTATGACAAGCTATAAAATGTGCCATCTTAGAGAATCTATCAACAACAACAAATATGGAATCCTTTCCGGTTATAGTCCTAGGCAATCCAACAATGTAATCCATGGATATATCATTCCAAGGATGGTGTGGAATTGGTAAAGGAGTGTACAAACCCTGGGATTGGACTTGGGACTTAGCATGCTTGCAAGTAGCACACCTTCCACAGATCCTCTTCACATCTCTCTTCATGTGTGGCCAATAGAAGTGATCCTGCAAAACTTTCAGGGTCTTGGCAATCCCAAAATGTCCCATTAGACTTCCCCCATGGGATTCCCTAACAAATAAATCTCGTAGAGAACAATTAGGCACACACAATCTGTTATCATAAAACAAAAATCCATCTTGTCTAAAGTAGTGTCCTGCAGAAAACTTCTCACAAGACACATAAGCTTCTCTGAAATCAAGGTCAGTATCATACATATCTTTAATTTTCTTAAAACCTAGTAGCTTAGCATCAAGGGTGGTCAAGAGAGCATACCTCTGAGATAGTGCATCAGCAACTATGTTCTCCTTACCTTATTTGTATTTGATCACGTATAGGAATGTCTCAATGAACTCAACCCATCTTGTGTGCCTCTTACTGAGCTTACTCTGCCCTTTTAGATAATTTAGGGACTCATGATCAGTATGGATGACAAACTCCTTGGGCCACAAGTAATTCTGCCATGGAAACTTCTCACTTCTCCTACTGTGGTTTGGCTCGGCCAGTCCTTGATGGCTTTGATCTTCTCTTCGTCCACCTTAACTCCATCTGTACTCACAACAAAGCCTAGAAAGACCAAGTTATCCGTGCAAAAAGTACACTTCTTCAAGTTGGCAAAGAGTTTCTCATTTCTCAACACATTTAGAACAGCCCTATGATGTTCTATATGAGCTTCTAAAGTCCTGCTGTATACTAAGATATCATCAAAGTACACAACAACAAAAATGCCTATGAATGATCTAAGAACATGATTCATTAACCTCATGAATGTGCTAGGTGCATTTGTCAATCCAAATGGCATAACTAACCACTCATATAAACCATGCTTAGATTTAAATGCAGTTTTCCACTCATCTCCTTCTTTCATCCTAATCTGATGATAACCACTTTTCAAATCTATCTTAGAGAAGATGCAAGAACCATGTAATTCATCAAGCATATCATCTAATCTAGGTATAGGGTGGCAATACTTCACTGTGATGTTATTGATTGATCTACATTCAACACACATGCACCAAGTACCATCCTTCTTAGGCACAAGGAGCACTGCTACAGCACATGGGCTCAAACTCTCTCAGATATAGCCGTTCTCGATGAGTTCTTCTACTTGTCTTTGCAACTCTATTGTCTCAACCGGATTGGTTCTGTAAGCTGGTCGGTTTGGAAGTGTAGATCCTGGAGAAAAGTCTATCTGGTGCTCAATCCCACACAATGGAGGTAACCCAATGGGATTGTCCTCTGGAAATACATCTTGAAACTCCTGCAAAAGAGAAACCATTTCACTAGGATACACCGGTGTAGAATTTGTTAAGTTCAAGAGATTTTATTTAAACACAAGTAAGATAGCTGATTGTTTAGAGTAGAGAGTTCTTTGGATATCACCCATATTTGCATATAAGTTTGGCTTCTTAGTTCCAGCCGGTTTGAGATCAATCTCCTTCTTCTTTCGGCGTTGAATCTGATCATGCTGAACTTCCTTGGTGTCAAGGGAACCGGGACAGTCTTGCGACCCCTGAACTCAAAGGAGTGCTTGTTGGTGAAACCATCATGGATGACTCGGCGATCATATTGCCAAGGTCTCCCAAGAAGTATGTGACCAGCTTCCATAGGTAAGACATCACACAAGACCTCATCTTCATATCTTCATATAGCTAAAGGAATGAGAACTTAATTAGAGACCTTCATGGTGCCTTCTTCATTCAGCCATTGTAGCCGATAAGGTTTTGGCTGCTTCTGAACCTTCAGACCCAACTTCTTGACCATTGTTTCACTAGCAGCATTCACACAACTGCCTCCATCAACTATAAGGCTGCAAAATTTTCCTTGGACCAAGCACCAGGTATAGAACAGGTTCTCACGTTGCTCTAGCTCCTCTGTCTTGGTTTGCAAGCTTAGGAGTCTTCTGGCTACTAAAAGCTTCCCTTGGACTGGTCCTTCTTCATGCTCTTCTTCAGTTTCCTCTTGGTCAGACTCGGTGTTGTCATCTTCTGAAGCATACTTACCATCTTCCAGTAGGATCATGACTCTCTTGTTGGTAAACTCATTGGCATAGTGACCTCGTCCCTGGCACTTGAAACACTTGACATCCCGAGCTCTGGAACTAGAAGCCTCAGCCTTGCCTTTTCCCTTGTCAAGGGTACTACTCGGTTTGGTTTCTTCCCTCGGATAGGGTTTGTTTTATTTCTGATATGGCTTAGACCCCTTAGGATAGGTTGGCTTCTCTTCCTTAGGGTTGTGTAACCGGTTGGATCCAAAGCTGGTTCGTGAATGTCCC
Source organism: Moricandia arvensis (assembly GCA_905132765.1). Taxonomy (NCBI): domain Eukaryota; kingdom Viridiplantae; phylum Streptophyta; class Magnoliopsida; order Brassicales; family Brassicaceae; genus Moricandia; species Moricandia arvensis. The sequence continues at coordinate 73,693 of CAJHQP010001862.1, forward strand.
TTCCTCTTAAGCTGTTGTTCCACAAGAATAGCCTCGTGTAGCATTTCTTCTAACTCCACGTAATGTTGCATCTCAACATTATCTTGTATCTCATGGTTTAGACCACACAGAAACCTTGACATTGTGGCTTCTCTATCTTCTGATATACTATCCCTCACCATGAGTAACTCCATCTCCTTGTAGTATTCTTCAATTGATATTGAACCTTGAGTGAGCTTTCTGAGCCTATGGTGCAAGTCTTTATGGTAATGACTTGGAACAAACCTCTTGCGCATGATAGACTTCATTTCTGGCCATGTTTCAACTGGTTCCTCACCATTCCTTCTTCTGTTGGTAACATACTGATCCCACCAGCTTAGAGCATAGTCGTAGAACTCAGTAGCAGCTATCTGGATCTTCTTTTGATTTGTGTACTACTTACACTGAAAGACCAGCTCAATCTTCTTCTCCCATTCAAGATAGGCATTCGGATCAGCTTTCCCATGAAAGGGGGGGGATCTTGATCTTCAAACCAGCAAGCTCATCTCTCTGGTTTGTCCTTCCTTCTTGTCCACGTCTATGCCTCCTTTGGCTTTGTCTTGATGAAGAACTGATATGTTCATAGTAGTTATCAGTTTCTTCAGAGTCGGCATGCTCTTGTCGAGTTGCATTAGGTCTTTCTTCTCTCCTAGTCTCTCGGCTGTGACCTTGACCAGTAACTCGTCTTACTTCCTCTCTGAACTCTTTGCGGAGCTCATTGAGATTGGTCCTCATCTTCTCAGTCATCGTGGCTACCATAGAGCAGCTTTTTCTTCCGGACCAACTCGGCTTCTTCCTCAGTCTCAGTTCCCATGGATGCCTGCACCAAGGAAACACAATAACCAGTAAATAGTTCAAGGTAATCACGAGAAGCAAAAAGGAAAAACTCAACACAAAAGAATTACTTGCTCGGCAAGGTGAACTTTATGCGGCTAGGTTTAAAATATCTAGGGCTTTCGTCTAAACCAAAAAAAGAAAGTGCACCAAATTTTCGCCTAAACCTTCAACAAAATCTAGCATCCCTAAGACAACCTAGTTCTATTTTTGTTCAAGATGATAGAAGATTATTGCTCATGAAACAAAAAGAAGTTAAGAGTAAACGAGACTTCCCTAACCAAAGTTGCTCTGATAGCACATGACACGACCCTAGGATGCTTCTTTGGTTGATGGGAGGATAGATCCTTGCAGGAACGAATCAAAGACTCAAGTTCGTCAAGGTTTGTGGATTGAATGGTGACACAAGAGGGATTGATGATATCTTGATACTCCTAGATGACTAAATCAGATATGACACACCAACTTAGACACCCTTAGACTCTGGATATTACACACCAGAAACAACTCAACCCACCAACTAGAGAGAGACAGAGAAATAGGGTTTTTGATAAAAGATTGCTTGAGTACAATAGGGTTTGCGGAAACCCTTAAATAAAAGAAACCAGAGAACAAGCTCTCTAGGGTTTCGAAAACATAACATGAAAACTATAGATTAAAAGATAACATAAGCTAAAGTTAAATGATCTTCTAGTAGTCTTGGGCCGAGATAGGGCCTAGGTGATTTGTAAGACAAGTCATGGCCTCGTTAAAAACCTTCCTCCGGAAAACCTTGTGGGACAAAACCAAAAGCAAGGAAAAGAGCACACACCAAATGTCTTGCCTAAACAATAGCTCAGCTTGATGTAGAGATGACTTGAATGTTGATCAAGATATCTCGGATCAAACCTTGTCCAAGACTTTCTTCTTGTTGTGGATATGAAGTGAGTAATCCTAAAACAGTCTACTTAAGTTTCTTGGCTCTGGAACGTGTCATGGGGCCTTCTGGAATGGTCAAAGCATCATCACCAAGCTGCTGGTGCATTGTGGCATCATGTGGTTTGTCTAAGACCTCTTTGCACTCTTTAGTAATCTGGTCCATGATCACATCACTCTGTTCATGTTCTCTCGCCTTTGGTTGAACATTGAGAGACCTCCTGGTGACTAGTAGGTCTCCTTTGACAGGGTAGTCCATTTCCTCCTCAGATAGTTCCTCTTCATCCTTTGAAACTACATCTCCATTCTCGAGCATGATCATGATCTTCTTGTTGGGACACTCATTAGCATAGTGTCCAAAGCCATGACACTTAAAGCACTTGACATTTCGGGACCTAATAGGTGTTTCTGGTCTTTTGCCCTTGTCATCACGTGTGGAACCTACTGCTGAGGTTCCTTCTCTTGGCTTAGCAAAGGACTTGTCATCCTTTGAGTACGCTGGTTTTGAAGCAGACCCGAATTGAGACTTGGTGGTGCTTCTCCTTTTGTTTTTTTTCTCAATCAGAATGGCTTTGTGCAACAACTCGTCCATGTCCTCATAGTCTTGTAGCTCCAGCCTATCTTGGATATCTCTGTTGAGTCCTCCTTGGAACCTAGCCATGGTTGCTTCAGAATCCTCAACCACATCAGCCTTCATGATGAGTGTCTCCAACTCTTGGTGATAGTCCTCTACACTCTTTGCCCCTTGAGAAAGTCTTCTCAATATCTGGTGAAGGTCTCGTCCATAGTGAGCAGGAACAAACCTCTTCTTCATCAAGGTTTTCATCTTGAACCAAGAAGTGATTTGGGGCTCTCCATTGCGCCTCCTTGTTGTGGCAATCTGCTCCCACCAGTTTATAGCATAACCACATAATTCAGTGGCTTCTAACTTGACCTTCCTCTCCTCAGTGTAGTGTTTGCAACTTAAGACCAACTGTATCTTCTTCTCCCATTCCAAGTAGGCGTCAGGATCATTCTTGCCATGGAATGGTGTTATCCTGAACTTGAGGCTGCCAAGTTTTTCATCAGCCTGCACCCGTCTGTTGTGGTGTCTAGGTCGTTGTCCATCCAGTGAGTCTCCTTCACTCTCTTCTGTGGACTCAAGCTGTTCTTCTTCTTCTTCCACTTCACAAGCTCCTCTCCTTGGTCTCATCCTAGCTCGTCCAGAACCTACACCTGCAGCATGATCATTACCCGGTAAGTCAATGTTAGCTCGGTTAACTCTCTCCATTCTCCTGGTTATCTCAGATATCATGGCTTCAAACTGCAGTTGATCAAGCCGGATTTTTGGGGCAACAGGTTAACCCACGTCCTCTCCATCTCTCCTTTCAGCCATAGTAACCTGCAAAACAAGTTAGAAAGCAAATAGCAAGCAAGTCTCTCTCTCACTCGGTTTTAGTTGCCAAGTCTCTACCTTTCTCACGAGTTCAGTTAAGATTCAAAGTTCTTTCACCTAAGCTCTAGAACTTTATCCCAAGTGATATAGATAGACAGATTAAAAGAGTTTAGTTGCCAATCCGCTTTACCACCCCAGCTGGATTTCTCCTCAACTCTTTGTTCTTTTCTTTTCTTTTTTTTTCTTCTTTTTTTTTATTTGGCCGATCTCTTTCTGTTTTGAGATCTTAGACCACTTTTCTTTTGATTTTTTTCATGGGTTGGCCGGATCAGCTTACAACAGATAGAAAGAGAAGAAAGTGTTTGATGGAATGATAGATCTGAGTAGACAAACATGAACCCTAACCTTCAAGTGGCTCTGATACGACTTGGTGCGGCCTGGATAGGCTGTTCTCCACGGATCACTTGAATGGGATTGATAGAGGGTTGATTTAGAGGCTACTAGCACTCGGATCAGATGATGAACTTCTCTCCTTGGCGATTGGGATGACTCAGAGCTGTGTTGCTACTCAGTGACACAGGATTACCCTGTATTGTCGTTGATGGATCACAAGGAATTCCTTCCTTTAGATGAAGATCAATGTTCCTTTAGCTGAACAAAGAAAGCAGTAGAGCAAGGCAAGCAAAGTCCTGAAAGTTTTCGAGTTTATAGAATGATTTACAAGATCCTTGCAGCGCTTGTTAAATAGAAAACAAAGTTTAACCCTAATCCTAAACCAAGTTGGTTTATGTCTAAACATATTCCTAATTGGTTTACTAACCCTAAACCCAATTGCAATTGGTTTACTCTGAATCAAAAATCCTAATCTGATTGTCTTTGGTTTACTGGTTCAAACTAAGTACAAATTGAAATCATATTAAACCAACATGCTGGTTTATCTTCAGTCTTGATTGATTCCTCCTCTTGTCTCACGTGCTCGAACAGAACTAGTAGAGCTTGTCTTTGAGCTTTGGTCTTTGTTCTTGTAATCGGTCCAGTTGAGAAGATCAAATCATCCTAAGCTGCATCCTGGTCCATCTCCTCTTCTACACTCATCCTGTCGGGTACATAAGGATCTACTTGCTCCAGCTCATCCATCAGCTTCTGTATATCTCCCTGGTAAAGCTTCTCCTCTGGTTCTTTGGTCTCTTGGCAGTTGGTTTGGCTTGAGGTTGCATTTGATCCAATGGTGGTCGCACCACTTCTGGTGTGTAATATGCAGAGCCTTAAGGGTGTCTATCTTGGTGTGTCATATCCGAGTTAGTCATCTAGGAGTATCAAGAGTTCTCTCATCCCTCTTGTGTCACCATTCAATCCACAACCTTGAAGAACTTGAGTCTCTGATTCGTTCTTGCAAGGATCTATCCTCCCATCAACCAAAGAAGCATCCTAGGAGTGTGTCACCTGACCTGACTTGCAAGGCATTGTGGAGACTAATATGGACGTTGGGAACCTCTAAGAAGTCAAGGAAATCAGTTTGAATTCAAAAGAAAGGATCTACTTTGAATTAAGAAAGAAGAAGTCACATGGGTGCATAAGGAGTTGTATAGAGCTGTCACCATCACCAACGAAGGATGTGCCTCTCGTCCTGTCCCTTTATACTCTTCCTGGACGAGCCAGACCTTGAATGTATCCCCTTTGGCCTCTTCTCAGTCCCTACAGAATTATTTGTTTATATTTTCTTTGATTTAGTAATTGTTTAATGTTGCTCATTGTCTATATAAAGACAGCTTCACCTCTTGTAACTCTAATCAGAATCAATAGACAAGTTTCTCTCTCTCTAAGCTCGTCTCTCTCTCTCTCTCTGTTGCTTGTGTCTAAACAATATTCACAATGTAAGAAGTTAAGTATTAGGGTTTAGAGGCTGCCTTAGCTCTTTCTCTCTTAAGACAGCCGAATACTTGTCAAATTAACTCTAAACTCTTCTTTACCTATTGTCTTAAACTCTAGCTTACTGATTCTAAATCCCATTCATCTAAGTACACAAACTCTAAGTGTTGTGTTTCTTCTCAAGGATAGATTCATACTAGAGAGTTTCTGCTTCATATAACCAGTTTACATTCTAGGATTCTTGGTTATATAGTAAGCTGTGTATGAGGATTCAACCACAAGTTGGTTGTCTCTGATCTTGAATGGTGAGTTCCTGTTGTATGGTTAAAGGGGATTCAGTCACAAGTTGAATGAATCACTCCTTACATGAGACAAACACTCATGAATTCCAACATGTTATCAGAGCTTTGTTGCTCTTCTTTGGGATCAAACTCATTTTTTCTTTGTTTTGAATAAATCCTTTCTCTCCCACTCTGATATAGTGTCAGCTTGCTCAATACTTGTTAGTATGTTGAATTTAAGCCTAAGGAAGAGAAAGGATTCGAAATGCTTCACCATTATGCTTTATCCATTGGATAATAGCTCTCTCTTAATGGAGCATCTCTTTGACCAGTGGACAAATTGTTTTGATCCATTGGTTTCATTTTTGTCTAAGCCACAGAAAATACTTCTTCATGTGTTATTCTGATGGTTCTTTATTTGAAGGTCTGGAAAACATCAGTTCATGAGTTATTCCAGTAGCTATGATCAGTGGACAAATTAATTTTCCAATGGTCCATTGTGTTTCAGCTACTAAAGCACCAACTCTTGATGAGTATTGGATGCTCCTTGCTGTTAATGCTTCCGAAAAACTCAAGAAAACAGAGCAAAACTCTGTCCATTAAAACTCTTAGCCAAGTGTCTATTTTCTATTTTCTATTCTCTATTCTATATTCTCTCAATTCTCTGATTCTTCAGGTTACTTATTCTCCATCATTCTCCCATTCTCTGGCTACTAATACTCTGTTTACATCATTCTCTACTCTCTACTTATTCTCTGGTTACTTATACTCTTTGGTTACTCAAATCTCTATTCTCACAAACTTGTTTAGAATCTGCCTAAGGGTGTTAAACTGTCTTGAAAGAATTGTCTTGCTTCTTCCCTTAGGAAAATTAATTGTCTTGTTGCATTAATGCTTAGTCTTGATGGTTAGGATTCAGAGAGTGTTGTTGGGATAGAATCATGAAGATCTTATTCCATTGCTTGCTATACTTGTTCTAAATGTGTTTTAAAGATTAGACTTGGTGAAAACCCCTGTTCTGGTCTCTTTTTGTCTACTGATGTTTGTCCTAGTGTTTGTTGACAGGCTGCCCATGTTGATCAAAGCCTACACATGACCATGGAGATTTCCCACTGCCCATCAACACTTTGGACACTGATTATGTCCATTCACTCCCAAGATGGTTAAGAGGATGAATAAATCAGTGGAGAGATTGCTCATAAGTGACTTACCTGATACCAAGAGGGTGGACAGGATGTACACTCAAGAGAAAAGGCCACAATTCAAACCAAGAGGGCTGTGGTCTCAAGGCATTGGTGATCATCATTGGCTCTCATCTTCCAAGCTTGACTACATACTGTCATTCTCAGGTCAAGCTTGAGGAGGGGTGTTAAATATGAGAAGCCAATGTCCATTCTTCAGAAAATTATGCAAGGGAAGTACCTAAATCTATATTCATTCTTATGATTGAATAGGTTTTCCCCTTGAGAATTGATGCATGTGTTTGTGCATTGTTTGAATCAGGTACTTGGAGCTAATGAGAAGAGTATGGTCGTGGATTAAACGCTTTGATGATGGCAGGATTTTAGAAGAAAGGTGGAGAAAAAGAACCAGCCACATGGAGAGTTCCAAGAAGTTTTGTGTGTGAAGAAAGGAAGGCATTGGTTCCTGCTTGCCATTGAATTAAGGCCATGATCCAGGGTTTATGAGTCCCTAAAATTGATCATAAGACTCATAAACCCACTGGCCAATCCCTAGGCTGAGGGTGGTTGCAAACTTTTTCCCTAAGTATGGTTTTATCCCAAGAGGTTTTCCGTACTTAGGTTTTTAATGAGCGAAGTACTCTCAGTTCCAAGCTTGCCCAAGGTTCTCCTATGGTCAAGATTGAGGAGTATTGAAATAAATAAAGGGATGACCAGAAGAAGAAGCTGGTTTATGATCCAAGGATAAGGTCATCAAGAGAAGCCAATTTGGTTCTTTTTGTACAGACTTGCTCCACAAGCTACCACTTGACCTAACCTGACTTGCAAGGCATTGTGGAGACTAATATGGATGTTGGGAACCTCTAAGCAGTCAAGAAAATCAGTTTGAATTCAAAAGAAAGGATCTACTTTGAATTAACCAAGGAAGGCTGTGCCTCTCCGCCTGTCCCTTTCTACTCTTCTTGGACGAGCCAGGCCTTGGATGTATCCCGTTTGGCCTCTTCTCAGTCCCTACAGAATTATTTATTTATATTTTCTTTCATTTAGTAATTGTTTAATGTTGCTCATTGTCTATATAAAGACAGCTTCACCTCTTGTAACTCTAACCAGAATCAATAGACAAGTTTCTCTCTCTAAGCTCGTCTCTCTCTCTCTTTGTTTCTTGTGTCTAAACAATATTCACAATGTAAGAAGTTAAGCATTAGGGTTTAGAGGCGGCCTTAACTCTTTCTCTCTTAAGGCAGCCTAATACTTGTCAAATTAACTCTAAACTCTTCTTTATCTATTGTCTTAAACTCTAGCTTACTGATTCTAAACCCCATTCATCTAAGTACACAAACTCTAAGTGTTGTGTTACTTCTCAAGAATAGATTCATACTAGAGAGCTTCTGCTTCATATAACCAATTTACTGTCTAGGATTCTTGGTTATATAGTAAGTTGTGTATGAGGATTCAACCACAAGTTGGTTGTCTCTGATCTTGAATGGTGAGGTCCTGTTGTATGGTTGAAGGGGATTCAGTCACAAGTTGAATGAATCACTCCTTACATAAGACAAAAACTCATGAATTCCAACACCTTTGATCCACACCAATTCATTTGTCAGCTTCAGCATGGCTCAATACTCAGCCCAGCACTCGAACAGGAGACCACCTTCTGCTTCTGGATTTTCCAAGTGACCAGGTTTCCTCCAATAAAGGTGCAATACCCCGTAGTAGACTTCCTATCAGTCTTATCTCCTTCCCAATCTGCATCACAGTAACCCACCACTTCAGTGCTCCCATTACACCCCATCCATACTCCTTGGCCTGGTGATCCACTGAGGTAACTTAGGATCCGTTCCACCATCCTCCAGTGATGTTCCCTTGGCTCTTGCATGTGTTGGCTCGCCTGGTTCACAGCAAAACAGATATCAGGACGGGTAATGGTCAAGTATATTAACTTACCAACCATCCTCCTATAGAGTTTAGGATCTTCAAGGTATTGGTTATTCTCAATCTCCCCCTCTCGTGGTACTTTGTACCCATCCTCCAATGGCATTTTAGCTATCTTCCCACCAAGTTTACCTGCATCTTTCAAAATATCAAGAGTGTATTTCCTTTGGGACATGAACAATCCTTCCTTGGACCTACATATCTCAATTCCAAGGAAGTATTTCATCTCCCCTAAGTCTTTTATTTCAAACACAAATTTCAGATAGTGTTTGGTATCTTGTATACCTTCTTTGTCACTTCCGGTTATAATGATATCATCAACATAAACAAGAAGGACAATAATACCTGAGTTTGTGGTGAGAGTGAAGAGAGTGTGATCTAACTCAGACCTCCTGAAGCCTCGCCCATTCAGAGTAGTGCTTAGCTTGTTGTACCAAGCTCTAGGCGACGGCTTTCGGCCATATATAGCGTTCTTCAACCTCAGCACATTCCCTGGTTTCACAAGACTCTGAAGACCTGGTGGTGGCTTCATATAGACCTCATCTTCAAGTTGTCCATGTAAAAACACATTCTTGACATCCATTTGCCAAAGATCCCAATTCAGATTGGTTGCCACTGATTGAACAATCCGAATGGTATGGAGTTTAGCAACTGGAGCAAAGGTGTCAAGATAGTCTTCTCCATATGTTTGAGTGAAGCCTCTAGCCACTAGTCTTGTCTTCCTTCTATCTATCTTCCCATTTGGCAGGAACTTGATGGTGAATATCCACATACTGGTTACTGCTTTCTTCCCTTCAGGCAGCTCACTTTCATACCATGTCTCATTCTTGATCATGGCATTAGCTTCATCCGCAACTGAGTCTCTCCATTTTCATCCTTCGTAGCTTCTTCATGTGATCTTGGCACTTGTCTTTCATCCAGAAAAGTTATGAAAGCACAATGCTCTTTTGGGAACTCGGCAAAAGAACATACCACCTGACTTGGATGAGCTACTGCTTAGGCACTATAGTACACCCGAGTGTTGACGTAGTTTGACGGATCTCTCCTCACCCTCATACTCCTCCTTAGTGGTGGAGGTTCTTCCACTAGTTCGTCATGACCTTCTCCCTCAGGTCCATTGTTTTCTTCACTTCCTTCTTCACTTGCTGCCTCACCTTGATCATGATCTCCTGAGTGTTCCTCATCTTGACCTCCGGCCTCAGGTTCATTTCCCCCTTCATGATCACGGTGAGTTTGATCTTCAGCTTCATGAGTGTTTGGCCCTTCTTGCCTCCTCTGATCCTGGGTTGTATTGATCCCAAGACCCTCAAGAATAATCCGGAGACTAGCTGCCTTATCAGAGGCTTGGGATAGATCCTTCAAATCATCCCAACTCTTCTCTTCATAGTACCCTCTTGACTCCACAAACTTCACATCCATAGACACCAGAACTCGCCTTGTCTTTGGATCAAAGCACTTGTAACACTTCTGTGTTGTAGAATATCCAATGAACATTGCCCTTGTGCTCTTTGGTTCCAGTTTGTTCCTCATCTCTCTGGGGACCAGAACAAAGCATAGACACCCAAACACCCTTAGATGACTTCAGACCGGCTTCGCCTTGTTTAGAACTTCAAATGGAGCCTTGTCATCTAGAACTCTGGTAGGTGTTCTGTTGATCAAATATCATGTAGTCATCACAGCATCACTCCAAAACCTTTTGGGAACATTGGACTAGAACATGATCGACCGAGCCACATCCATAAGATGCCTATTCTTCCTTTCAGCCATTCCATTTTGTTGCGGAGTGTAAGGGCAGCTTGTTTGGTGTAGGATCCCATGTTGAGCTAGATGTTGCTTGAATGCCAGGCTTGTGTACTCACCACCATTATCGGACCTGAAAATCTTAATCTTGGCATGTAATGGTTAGTCACATAAGCCTGAAAGTTTCTAAATGCATCAAGCACTCTAACTTTAGTTTGAATGAGAGTTATCCAGGTGTATTTCGATTTTTAATCAATGAATGTTACAAAGTACTTGTAGTTTTCCCTAGATAAACAAGGATCAGTCTACACATCTGAATGCACAAGATCAAAACACTTTTCATAAAGAGTAGTAGATTTCGGAAAAACGGCCTTACAATGTTTACCCAAGATGCATGCTTCACATTCATTATTCTTATACATGACACCTGGTAACATTAAATTTAGAGCTCTAACATGAGGGTGACCTACTCTAGCATGCCACAATGCATCATTATTCAACACAGAAGTAGAACTAAACAAGTATTTAAAATCAGAACTAGGGGCAGTGTCTTCAAGCATGTAAAGATCTCCTTTTCTTACTCCCTTTCCGATAAACTTATGGCTCTCAATATCCTGAAACTTCACATTATTAGGGCTGAATATAACATTACAATGCAAATCAGTGGTGCATCTCTTAACTGACAACATATTAGATGTGAATTTAGGCATGTAAAAAGCCTTAAACTCCTTATCAAATAGGTTCAACTTGCCGATTCCTCATATTGCTATTCTATGACCATTAGCAATCACTACATAACCATGAGCAGGTTCTATGTCCTTTATCAAGTTATCATCACTAATCATATGGTGAGAGGCTCCTGAATCAACAACTAGAGGTTTACTAGTGTTATGAGCATGATAGGAACTAGGCGATTCAAGTTTATGTTCTAAATGATCACGGTTCTTAAGCAACCTAGATGCAGCAATATGAGAGTCATTTCCAGTTTTCAAATGATCAGGGATACTAGACAAGCTATAAGCAGCATACGAGTACCCTAGAGGGTTACCAGATACATTCCCATTCCCCTTGAGAGCTTTGATGAGGGCATCAATGTCTGACCTCCTGATCAGCTCATGATCCATGCTCTTCAAGGGAGTGTGTTGAGATGTCAAGGCCTTTCCTTCCCCTTCACGAGTGGTTGAACCAGCTCCGGATGAACCACCAGCTTCACTTGCTTTGGTTGAATGGTGGGCTCTTGCATCACGATCCTTCATGAACTTTGCCGGCTTGAGATGGGGATGGAGTATCCAACACTAGCTCCTCTTATGACCCGGCTTCTTGCAGTGATCACAGTTGCCTCCAAACCTCTTTTCCTCACCACCTCTTCTTTAATCAGGCCTGTACATAGCTTTGTTAGCTTAAAAAGCCTCAGCTTGATTGGCCAGGGAAAGCGTCCCCTTACCACCGAACAACCCCAAGGATCCTTCCTCCTTATGGATCTGAGCACATACTTCCTCCAATGTTGGGAGCTTTGGGGACCTCAGTATGTGTTTGATCAGATCGTTGAAGGCAGGATTCGAAGTCAACATTAACCCAAACACCTGATCTTGTTCATGCCTCTCCATGAGTGTGTCTTGATCAGTTGTGTTGGGTCTAAGCATCTCCAGTTCGGACCACAAGGCCCTGAACTTACCCAAGTGTTTGGTGAACTCAACATCTTCTTGAACAAGAGTGTTTATGGCTCATTTGAGCTCAAACACCCGGCTCATATTAGAAGTGTTACCATAGATCTTCTGGAGTGTCTCCCACAGGTCCTTTGGTGTCTTGCAGTAGCTGTATGTCTCCAGTATGGGCGGATCTAGAGACCCTTGGATCATGGTGAGCACCATCATATCGTATTGAGTCCACTTCTGTTGATCAGCTACATCAAGCTCCCTTGTACCTTCTCCTTCACTAGCAACTGGTTTTGGAGCTCCAACCGAGATGTGACTCCACAAACCCTTGCTCCCAACCACAGTCTTCAATAACCAAGACCACAACAACTAGTTCCCACCAACTTTAAGAGTGACGGGAACCGTTATTGTCATCTTGCTTCCTTCTATCTTCTAAGCGACCTTCAAGAATCCCAGAAAGTTTGAATCTTTGAACTTGAAATGAAGCTCAAGGATAACAGATCTAAGCACCAGGATATGAGCAACCTGGCTCTGATACCATGAGATTTTGAGTGAATACGAGTAGATGATGAGAGATTAAGAGAGAACGAGTGAAAAGAGTGAGAGACTTGAGAGGAGATTGCTTGATGTTCATGATGAACAAGAGAGAGAGAGAAGAGAGTAACTCGCAAAGAGAGAAATGTATTTCTTGATTAATGATCTGAGTCTTGGTTACAATATATAGAGAGGCTTAATCTCATCCACAAACGGTCAAAAGGAGTATGGTAACTAAGGCAGAAACATGGACACTCTAGGAAGGAAGCGCGCCTGGTTTTTGAATGCTTGGCTGAGAAGGCAAGATGCCTTTTGCATCTTGACTAGATGCCTTGCCTTTCCAGCATAAGACAGCCTGTCTGGTCAAGCCTTATCTTCTTATCCGCGAGCCATCTTCTTACCGGATTACCACCAATTTAACCTTCTTCTTCTCACCCGACCAGTTTACCTTGCACTTCTTTCTTCCTTGTGACCCAAGCTCCACCATGGATGTACGGACCTTGAGTTGTACGAACATGGTCCATCCGTACAACTTTAACCCCATCCGTACAACTTTTGACCCAAGTTCCACCATGGATGATGGCAGGATGTCAGAAGAACGGGGGAGACAAAGAACCAGCCACATGGAGAGTTCCAAGCAGTTTTGAGTGTGAAGCAAGGAAGGCATTGGTTCCTGCTTGCCATTGAAGTAAGGCCAAAATCCAGGGTTTATGAGTCCCTAAACTTGATTATAAGACTCATAAACCCACTGGCCAATCGCTAGGCTGCGGGTAGTTGCACTCTTTTTCCCTAAGTGTTGGTTTTAACCCATGAGGTTTTCCACACTTAGGTTTTTAATGAGGCAAGTACTCTCAGTTCCAAGCTTGCCCAAGGATCTCCTATGGTCAAGCTTGAGGGGGAGAGTTTAAACGAAGAAGGGAATGACCAGAAGAAGAAGGTGGTTCATGATCAAAGTATAGACAAGAATATTAGATGATTCAAATACTTGGATATGAAGCTGGTCCGTACAGCTTGCAATGCAAGTCTGTCCGTACAGACTTGTCTCTCAAGCTACCAAGACTCAATACAAATTAATTTGGAGGGAAAGGCAAGTTTAAATTTACCTATGGTTGCCTCAGAAGAAAGGGAGACGTTGGGTGATATTCTGGATTAAGAAGAATGATTAAAATAAGCAGTCACATGTTCTGCTTAAGAAGAAAGCAGTTTAGACCTGTCACTTTCGCTCATCAGACTATGCCACCCTCTCTCTCATGTCTCCTTCTCTTCTTCTGGACAAGCTAGAGCTTGTCTTTACACTTTTGGCCTCTTCTATTTACCACAAAATTATTTGTTTATGTCTTCTTAGATTTAGATTATTTATAGTGCTCACTGTTAGATTTCAGAGTATGAGGTCGTGTGTGTGAAGAACAAGATGAAAAATCCCCTTTAGGGCAAGAGAGAACTCGAAATGGAGAAGAGAGTGGATCTGGTTCACTTAGTGTTTACTTGAACCAGAAACAGAGATTAGGAGAGTTTAGAGAGATTTGAGAGATTAAGAAAGGGATAGATTAAGAGAGACTGATTCAAGAACACTAAGCTTTATGAAGTGGAGAGGGGAAATCCCCCTTACTCCCTTAATCAATACACACGCCCCTAAGGGTCTTAAAATAGATAAATGGGTGCTGGATACAAGTCTAAACCTAAAGAGAAGAAGCATGTGAAGTCAACAAGGGAAGGTGATACAAGCCTAAGCTATCAAAGGCTGTATGATCCTTAGTCCAAGAGGAGGAGCCGATGTGCACAAGGGGTGACTCATTTGGATTGATCTAATCAACCAAAAGAATCTGAAAAGAAGTAATTTGATGGATTGAAGTGCACCACACGAGGAATGGAGGGTCTCGTGATACAACACAAGGTTTCTCTAGGCCGTGGAGGTACTGGTCTCACAAGGCAGAGAGAAGGGAGGCGAATTCTAGAGAGAGAATCCTAGGGTTTCCGAAGAAAAGGGTTTTATGTTTATTCAATGCTGCCCAAAGAAAGGGGCTTGCAGAACTTATAAATAGGACTAAAGGAACAGGCTCCTTTAGGTCAAGAAATAAAAACTATAGTTTAAAAAATGGAAAGATAAGAAAATGACATAATTCTTCATAACCTTGGACCGATATAGCATCTAGGAAATATGTGAAGCAGATTGTGGCCTCGTTAAAAACCTTCCTCCGTAAAACCCATTGGGACAAAACCAAGAGCAAGGAAAAGAGCACACACAAGGAGCTTGGCCTAGTTACTTGATCAGTCCAAGAGTTTTGCTAGGAAAGTTGGTCTTCTATGGTAATGATCATCAGGTTGTTGTGGCTGTGGTTCGGAATGAGTGGCCAGAGATCTCCTCTTGATGCTTTGGTATGTTCAGTCGGTCCATCACTCTTCAAGCTTGGTTCTCCCATATTCAGGGAATCCATCTTGGTGTTATCATCAGTAGCTTCTTTAGTGGTGTTAACCTGTTCAAGATCAGAAGCAAGTATCATGCTCTCTTTAAACTTATGTTGAAGTATCTTAGCTCTTTGTTTGGTTATAGCTACCTTGAATATGGTTGGTACTGGCACTTCTTGAACCGTCTCTGGCTTAGTTATCTTGCTGATTATGTCTTGGATATCAGGTTCAGTTAGGTCTGGTTCAAGCTCTGGTTGAATGTCCTCATCATTCCCTCCCTCTTCAAAAGGTTTTGACCTCAAAACTGGTTCCTCTACAAAACAAGGAGATAAATCAGCACCATTGAAGGTTGACGACACATTCAACTCACCTGGCAGGTCAAGGCGGTAGGCATTGTTGTTGATCCTCTCAACAACTTGGAAAGGACCATCTCCCCTCGGTTTCAGCTTGGAACTCCTCTGGTTGGGAAACCTCTCTTGCCTCATATGTAACCAAACCCACTCTCCTGGTTCAAACACAATCTCTTTGCGCCCTTTGTTGGCATGCTTGACATACTGCTCAGTTCTCTTTTCCAGATTCTCCTTAACCTTCTTATGCAATTCCCTTACATACTCAGCTTTTGCTACTCCGGTTAGACTAATCACTTCAGCTGGTGGTAATGGCTTGAGGCCTAAAGGAGTCTTAGGATTGAAACCATAAGCAGCTTCAAAAGGTGACACCTTAGTAGCTGAGTTCTGAGCCCGGTTGTATGCAAACTCTATGAATGGAATGCAATCCAACCAGTTCTTCATATTCTTCCCAATAGTGGACCTAAGCAGTGTTCATGTTTACTACTTCAGTCTGCCCATTTGTTTGGGGATGACATGTGGTGGAGAAAAGCAGCTTTATTCCCATCTTCTTCCACAAGGTCCTCCAGAAATGACTTAAGAACTTGCTATCACGATCAGAAACTATGGTCCGTGGGACTCCATGTAAGCGTACCACCTCTTTAAAGAACAGATCAGCCGTTTTAGAGGTATCATTCCCCTTGGCACAAGGTATGAAGTGTGTCATTTTGGAGAATCTGTCTACCACAACAAAGATTGAATCCTTATGTTGAATCTTGGGTAATCCTAGTACGAACTCCATGGAGATATCCACCCAGGGAGAAGTGGGAATAGGTAGTGGCATGTATAGACCATGGGGTTGTACTCTGGACTTAGCTTTCTTGCAAGTTACACATCTTGCAAAATGAGATTTTACTACCTTCTTGAGATGAGGCCAATAGAAATGTTCCCTTACCACGGCTATGGTTTTATCCACTACAAAATGTCCCATGAGCCCTCCTCCACGAGCTTCTCTGGTGATCAAGTCTCTCAGTGAACACTGAGGGATGCACAATCTCTTGCCCTTAAATAGAAACCCTTCATGTAAGTAGAACTTCCCTTGTGGACCTTTGGTACAACTAGAATAGATCTCAGCAAGATCCGGATCTCCTCTATATAGTTCCTTGATGAATTCAAACCCCATCACCTTTGCTTCCATTGTGGCAAGCAAAACATATCTTCTTGAAAGGGCGTCAGCTACAATGTTTTCTTTTCCCTTCTTGTACTTGATGATGTAAGGAAAGGTCTCTATGAACTCCATCAAGCGGGCATGCCTCTTCTTAAGGTTTGTCTGGCCCCTTAGATGCTTTAGAATCTCATGGTCAGTATGGACCACAAACTTCTTAGATAGCAGGTAGTGTTGCCATCTCTCTAAGGGCCCTCACTAGTGCATACAGCTCCTTGTCATAGGTCGGGTAGTTGAGGGCTGCTTCACCTAGCTTCTCACTGAAATAAGCAACTGGCTTCCTTCCTTGAATCAACACGGCTCTAATCCCAATACCAGATGCATCACACTCCACTTCAAAGGTCTTGTTGAAGTTTGGTAAAGCTAGGACCAGGGCATGGGTTAGGGAATCCTTTAAGGTTAGGGAATCCTTTAAGGTCTGGAGAGCTTCTTTTTGAGCCTTTTCCCATGTGAACCCAATACTCTTCTTTACTACGGCAGTGAGTGGGACAGCTATACTACTAAAGTCTTAACAAAACGCCTATAGAAGCTGGCTAAACGATGAAAACTCCGGACTTAGCTAATGTTTGTGGGCTCTGGCCAGTCTTGTATTGCCTCTATCTTCTCCTCATCAACCCGTAATCCCTTTGAACTCACAACAAAGCCTAGGAAGACAAGTTTATCAGTGCAAAATGTGCACTTCTAAAGGTTTGCATAAAGCCCTTCTTGCCGAAGTGTCTCTAGTACTTGCTCAAGATGTTGTGAGAATATAGATAATATGCAGAGGATAAGTAAGATTAAGTGTCTGGTTTAGAATGGACCAGAGAGAATGAGAGTTTATATGAGTATCAAAGAGAGTAAGCAAGGTTGCTGAGAGTATATGTAACTGAGAATGAGAGTTTATTGGAGATACTGAGCTCGTGAGTAACCATAGAGAATGGAGCGACTAAGAATGAGAGAGTTTAGTGACAAAGTATATGAAGAAAGAGCTCTTCACTCTTCTTAGTTCTGAATTGTTTACAAGTTGTCTTTAAATAGACCAGCAGATTCATTAAACAAATACTAAACAAAGAATGACTAAACTAATAATATTGCATGGTTTATGATGAGGACAAAGGGTATAGAGCCAAGGTATGCACGTCCAGAGGTGGAGAGAGTGACATGAGATAGAGGCACAGTCTGCTTGAGTGAAAGTGACAGGCAGCACATCTCCATATGCACCACATGTAATCTTCCTTGCTTCAATTCAAACCAGATCTTTCCCTTGACTTATGCACGTGTAGAATAAGATTTCTGGAGCTTGGTAAGGGTCACAAGGTAAGCTCCAACTCATTTGCTTGCCTTTCAAGTCAGGTTAGGTCACAACCTTCACATTTCCTTGCAAGTCAAGTTTTGTGAATCCAGGTTGTATCTTCAACCAGATTGCTTATTCTTCTCTTTATTTATTCATTCCAACAGATGTGTCACATGATCAAATAAACAAGTACTGTAAATTAAAATGTCATCAAAGTAAACCACAACAAACTTACTGATGTATGGCCTAAGAATGTGGTCCATGAGGCGCATGAAGGTGCTAGGGTGACACACTCCTAGGCTGCTTCTTTGGTTGATGGGAGAATAGATCCTTGCAAGAACGAATCAGAGACTCAAGTTCTTCAAGGCTGTTGATTGAATGGTGACACAGGAGGGATGAAAGAACTCTTGATACTCCTAGATGACTAGCTCAGATATGACACACCAAGTGAGACACCCTTAAGGCTCTGGATATTACACACCAAAAAACACTCGACAACTTAGAGAGAGAGCCGTCAAGAAGAACAAAGACTTTGATATTTGATTGCTTGAGTTCTAAAGGGTTTGCGGAAACCCTTAAATAAAAGAAACCAAAGAACCTGCTCAAGGGTTTTGGCAAGTATAACATAAAACTATAGTCTTAAAAATAACATAAGATAAAATGGATAGTCTTCTAGTAATCTTGAGCCGAGATAGGGCCTAGGTGATTTGTAAGACAAGTCGTGGCCTCGTTAAAAACCTTCCTCCGGAAAACCTCGTGGGACAAAACCAAAAGCAAGTGATAAGGACATAGAGCCAGACATCAACACCCCAACCCTTAGACAAGCACCAAGAACAAGATCAGGAACCAAAGGGGTGATTGCAAGCTTCTGTGAAGCCATTGAAGGATTGCTTGCCAAGGCTAATAGCAACCCCAACCTAGATGACATCACAAACCGTCTGGACAAGCTCTCCATTTCTGGATAAGAGGTTATAAGAACTCAACCTTATGTTATACAAGACGGTCCAAAAGATAATGTTATCCTATGGTCTATCATTCCTCATAAGGAGATGGTTACCTTATTCACCATGTCGCCCCTTAAGTGAAACGGTGAGTTTAGGAGCAAGAGACAAGCCCCAAAACGACCACACTTCAAGCTTGGCTCTTTTCCAACGGCTAGTCAATTTAAACACCCATCAAGAGGCGCATTCCAAGCAAAGGTAAGAATCTAAATTATATGGTTGATATTTTGACTAACCAATTCATATTTTCTTGCAGTATTTTGTTTCCTTTTTAGTTTATTTCGAATAAAGAGTCAAGGCATTGTTTAGCCTAACTTTCATTAGGTCCTAAGATTGAGTCATGTAATAAATTTGCTTCAAAGACCCCTAGAAGGGCATAGCTGCATCGGCGAGTATATAAGCCCCTATAAGAAGCCTTGTATCATTTAACCTATTATGAAATATATGAGTCAGTTTGCCCCTAGCAACTAAAACCCTAAGTCTTTCCGTGTGTGTGAGAAGCAGCATTGAGAGCATCCTAGTCTTATAAAGCTCATTCCATAAAGTTTGTGGCGACTTTCGATCCATCTGATTGAGTTCATCAATCTATTCACTCCATCTCCATCCCTTGTCCTTGTTGAGTTGTTTATACGAACAAGCAGCCAGGATCCATCCTCCACCTTCACGCCATCATTCATCCAGTGAGATAGCAAATTGGTTATACGACCATTTGTTGTTTCCCATCCTCCATTGATCCGTTCCAAGTGCAATTTGAGAAGGGTGCCTTCCGTGCCCATATCATTTTGGTATCAGAGCCGAAAGGCTCCTATTCAGGTTAACTCTTTCCTTTTCATTTAGATCGTTTCATTCTGTTAAGAAAAACTATAAAAAGTTAGTGTTTTGCTTGTGTGTTTGATTTCTGCCATTGTTAGTTTATTAAATTCTTAGTATATTAAACAGAAAATAAAAGAAAGAGGACGAATTAGATAGTCTATTTGATTCGAATACCTTGGAGAAAACTCAAAAAAGTGTTAGCAGTTAATTGTTGCATCCGGTTATTCCTAATTCTGTCATATTGCATATCTCGAATATTTAGGTTTCCTTTTTGAGTTGCACTCGAAAATATTCATAAAGGACCAAAGATATTCACTTAGTTACATCAGTTAATTCTTTATTTCACCTTAGTTCAATTTCGAATTTACATATTCATATTGGGTGGTCGAACTTTCCTTAATTGGAACTTGGGACATAACTTGTGCTGCATACATCTTTGCGTATTGTTATCTTCTAAAGCCGGTCCATTACACATTCATTTGCATTAGATCAATCACATTCTTGCTTATTGTTAATTGTTTGACTTCCATTCCCCATATTTTCACTTGTTCTTGAAGGGTCTTGTAGGAAAAGCAATGGGAGATAGCACTTCATCCATTGATGCTGCGACCATAGCTCAACTCCTAGCTACCATGCAATCCATAAATGAAAGGATGGCTCGGCTGGAGCAGAACCAACAAGCTCAGGCCAATAACCCAAACAACAACCCGGCAAGAGACCAACAAAGGCGATAAGAAAACCCACCAGAAGAAGATGGGACTGATAGTGATATGCCTAGTCTGGAAGAAGAAGAGCAACACCCTCCACCAAGGAGGAATGCCAGAGACAGAGGAAGGAACCGGGGCAGAAACTATGATCAAGAAGAAGAGCACCCATGGCAGGGAGGCAAATACTTAAAGCTCACGCCACCAACCTTTGCTGGAAAGGTTAATCCTGATGCTTACATTGATTGGGAAACATGGATGGAATACATCTTTGATTACTATAACTATCCGGAGGCAAGGAAGATCTCTCTAGCTGCTGTGCAGCTCACTGACACTGCCTTGTCATGGTGGGATTGGGAGACTTTAGAAAGGAGAAGGCTTAGACGTGGTCCTATTACTCTTTGGGATGACATGAGAGCCTTACTGAGGAAGAGATATGTGCCAAGTTATCTACTACAGAGACTTGCAAAAGAGGTTCAGGAAGCTCACTCAAGGGAACAAGTCAGTAGAAGAATACTATAACGAGTTTGATGCACTCAGGAACCGTTTGGAGGTACAAGACTCTGAGAAGACCTTGATGGCACAATTCTTAGATGGGTTACAAGACCGGATTACAAGAAAGGAGGAAAGGCAAAACTATGCGCACTTCCATGACTTGTTGCACTATGCTATTCAAGCCGAGCAACATATCAAGAGGAAGACCATAGCCACCAGTAGAGGCAAGAGTACTTGGACACCACCAGTACAAAAGAACAATGACAAAGGCAAGTTCATTGAAGTGGAGAGCCGGTTCAAGAAGAATCCAGCACCAGAGGTTTCCAAGAGCAACAAGACTGAACAAGGAAAGGGTGCTGCACCTAGGAACCGTGACATTACTTGCTACAAATAACAAGGGAAGGGACATTATGCTCGAGACTGTCCCAACCAGAGAGTAATGATCCTCAGGGAAGATGGAGGATATGAGACTCAAGAAGAGGCTGAAGAAGAAATGGCTGGTACTGATGAAGAGATCACTGACTATCAAGATGAGGGAGAGATACTTGTGACCAGGAGAGCCCTAAGTGCTATGTTTGATCCAGAAACCATTCAAAGAGAAAACATTTTCCACACTAGATGCACCATAGACTCTAAGGTATGCAGTCTGATCATTAATGGTGGCTCGTGTACTAATGTTGCTAGCAAGTACTTGGTTGACAAGTTAGGCCTCAAGAAGACCAAGTATCCAAAGCCATACCGACTCAAGTGGTTAAATGATGAGACTGTGTTGAAGATCAGAACCTTCTTTAGTGGTGTTAACATGTTCAAGATCAGAAGCAAGTATCATGCTCTCATTAAACTTATGTTGAAGTATCTTAGCTCTTTGTCTGGTTATAGCTCCCTTGAATACGGTTGGTACTGGCACTTCTTGAACCGTCTCTGACTTAGTTATCTTGCTGATTATGTCTTGGATATCAGGTTCAGTTAGGTCTGGTTCAAGCTCTGGTTGAATGTCCTCATCATTCCCTCCCTCTTCAAAAGGTTTTGACCTCAAAACTGGTTCATCTACAAAACAAGAAGATAAATCAGCAACATTGAAGGTTGACGACACATTCAACTCACCTGGCAGGTCAAGGCGGTAGGCATTGTTGTTGATCCTCTCAACAACTTGGAAAGGACCATCTCCCCTCGGTTTCAGCTTGGAACTCCTCTGGTTGGGAAACCTCTATTGCCTCATATGTAACCAAACCCACTCTCCTGGTTCAAACACAATCTCTTTGCGCCCTTTGTTGGCATGCTTGACATACTGCTCAGTTCTCTTTTCCAGATTCTCCTTAACCTTCTTATGCAATTCCCTTACATACTCAGCTTTTGCTACTCCGGTTAGACTAATCACTTCAGCTGGTGGTAATGGCTTGAGGCCTAAAGGAGTCTTAGGATTGAAACCATAAGCAGCTTCAAAAGGTGACACCTTAGTAGCTGAGTGCTGAGCCCGGTTGTATGCAAACTCTATGAATGGAATGCAATCCAACCAGTTCTTCTTATTCTTCCCAAAAGTTTACCTAAGCAGTGAAGAGAGGGTCTTGTTTACTACTTCAGTCTGCCCATCCGTTTGGGGATGACATGTGGTGGAGAATAGCAGCTTTGTTCCCATCTTCTTCCACAAGGTCCTCCAGAAATGACTTAAGAACTTGCTATCACGATCAGAAACTATGGTCCGTGGGACTCCATGTAAGCGTACCACCTCTTTAAAGAACAGATCAGCCGTTTTAGAGGCATCATTCACCTTGGCACAAGGTATGAAGTGTGCCATTTTGGAGAATATGTCTACCACAAAAAGATTGAATCCTTATGTTGAATCTTGGGTAAGCCTAGTACGAAATCCATGGAGATATCCACCCAGGGAGCAGTGGGAACAGGTAGTGGCATGTATAGACCATGGGGTTGTACTCTGGACTTAGCTTTCTTGCAAGTTACACATCTTGCACAATGAGATTCTACTGCCTTCTTGAGATGAGGCCAATAGAAATGTTCCCTTACCACAGCTAAGGTTTATCCACTCCAAAATGTCCCATGAGCCCTCCTCCATGAGCTTCTCTGGTGATTAAGTCTCTCAGTGAACACTGAGGGATGCACAATCTCTTGTCCTTAAATAGAAACCCTTCATGTAAGTAGAACTTCCCTTATGGACCTTTGGTACAACTAGAATAGATCTCAGCAAGATCCGGATCTCCTCTATATAGTTCCTTGATGAATTCAAACCCCATCACCTTTGCTTCCATTGTGGCAATCAAAACATATCTTCTTGAAAGGGCGTCAGCTACAATGTTTTCTTTTCCCTTCTTGTACTTGATGATGTAAGGAAAGGTCTCTATGAACTCCATCCAGCGGGCATGCCTCTTCTTAAGGTTTGTCTGGCCTCTTAGATGCTTTAGAATCTCATGGTCAGTATGGACCACAAACTTCTTAGATTGCAGGTAGTGTTGCCATGTCTCTAAGGCCCTCACTAGTGCATACAGCTCCTTGTCATAGGTCGGGTAGTTGAGGGCTGCTCCACCTAGCTTCTCACTGAAATAAGCAACTGGCTTCCTTCCTTGAATCAACACGGCTCTAATCCCAATACCAGATGCATCACACTCCACTTCAAAGGTCTTGTTGAAGTCTGGTAAAGCTAGGACCAGGGCATGGGTTAGGGAATCCTTTAAGGTCTGGAAAGCTTCTTTTTGAGCCTTTTCCTATGTGAACCCAATACTCTTCTTTACTACGGCAGTGAGTGGGACAGCTATACTACTGAAGTCTTTAACAAAACGCCTATAGAAGCTGGCTAAACCATGAAAACTCCGGACTTGGCTAATGTTTGTGGGCTCTGGCCAGTCTTGTATTGCCTCTATCTTCTCCTCATCAACCCGTAATCCCTTTGAACTCACAACAATGTCTAGGAAGACAAGTTTATCAGTGCAAAATGTGCACTTCTAAAGGCTTGCATAAAGCCCTTCTTGCCGAAGTGTCTCTAGTACTTGCTCAAGAAGTTGTGAGAATATAGATAATATGCAGAGGATAAGTAAGATTAAGTCTCTGGTTTAGATTGGACAGAGAGAATGAGAGTTTGTATGAGTATCAAAGAGAGTAAGCAAGGTTGCTGAGAGTATATGTAACTGAGAATGAGAGTTTGGAGAGTATTGGAGAGACTGATCTCGTGAGTAACCATAGAAAATGGAGCGACTAAGAATGAGAGAGTTTAGTGACAAAGTATATGAAGAAAGAGCTCTTCACTCTTCTTAGTTCTGAATTGTTTACAAGCTGTCTTTAAATAGACCAGCAGCTACATTAAACAAATACTAAACAAAGAATGACTAAACAAATAATATTGCATGGTTTATGATGAGGACAAAGGGTATAGAGCCAAGGTATGCACGTCCAGAGGTGGAGAGAGTGACAGGAGAGAGAGGCACAGTCTGCTTGAGTGAAAGTGACAGGGCAGCACTTCTCCATATGCACCACATGTAATCTTCCTTGCTTCAATTCAAACCAGATCTTTCCCTTGACTTATGCACGTGTAGAGTAAGATTTCTGGAGCTTGATAAGGGTCACAAGGTAAGCTCCAACTCATTTGCTTGCCTTGCAAGTCAGGTTAGGTCACAACCTTCACATTTCCTTGCACGTCAAGTTTTGTGAATCCAGGTTGTATCTTCAACCAGATTGCTTATTCTTCTCTTTATTTATTCATTCCAACAGATGTGTCACATGATCAAATCAAAAATTATTGTAAATTAAAATGTCATCAAAGTAAACCACAACAAACTTACTGATGTATGGTCTAAGAATGTGGTTCATGAGGCGCATGAAGGTGCTAGGGTGACACACTCCTAGGATGCTTCTTTGGTTGATGGGAGGATAGATCCTTGCAAGAACGAATCAGAGACTCAAGTTCTTAAAGGTTGTGGATTGAATGGTGACACAAGCGGGATGAGAGAACTCTTGATACTCCTAGATGACTAGCTCGGATATGACACACCAAGAGAGACACCCTTAAGGCTCTGGATATTACACACCAAAAAACACTCGACAACTTAGAGAGAGAGCCGTCAAGAAGAACAAAGACTTTGATATTTGATTGCTTGAGTTCTAAAGGGTTTGCGGAAACCCTTAAATAAAAGAAACCAAAGAACATGCTCAAGGGTTTTGGCAAGTATAACATAAAACTATAGTCTTAAAAATAACATAAGATAAAAATGGATAGTCTTCTATTAGTCTTGAGACGAGATAGGGCCTAGGTGATTTGTAAGACAAGTCGTGGCCTCGTTAAAAACCTTCCTCCGAAAAACCTCGTGGGACAAAACCAAAAGCAAGTGATGAGGACATAGAGCCAGACATCAACATCCCAGCCCTAAGACAAGCACCAACCTAGATGACATCACAAACCGTCTAGACAAGCTCTCCATTTCCGGATCAGAGGTTATAAAGACTCAACCTTATGTTATACAAGACGGTCCAAAAGATAAAGCTATCCTATGGTCTTTCATTCCTCATAAGGAGATGGTTTCCTTATTCACCATCTCGCCCCTTAAGTGAAACGGTGAGTTTAGGAGCAAGAGACAAGCCTTAAAACGACCACACTTCAAGCTTGGCTCTTCTCCAACGGCAAGTCAATTTAAACACCCATCAAGAGGCGCCTTCCAAGCAAAGGTAAGAATCTAACTTATATGGTTGATATTTTGACTAACCAATTCATATTTTCTTGCAGTATTTTGTTTCCTTTTTAGTTTATTTCGAATAAAGAGTCAAGGCATTGTTTAGCCTAACTTTCATTAGGTCCTAAGATTGAGTCATGTAATAAATTTGCTTCAAAGACCCCTAGAAGGGCATAGCTGCATCGGCGAGTATATAAGCCCCTATAAGAAGCCTTGTATCATTTAACCTATTATGAAATATATGAGTCAGTTTGCCCCTAGCAACTAAAACCCTAAGTCTTTCCGTGTGTGTGAGAAGCAGCATTGAGAGCATCCTAGTCTTATAAAGCTCATTCCATAAAGTTTGTGGCGACTTTCGATCCATCTGATTGAGTTCATCAATCTATTCACTCCATCTCCATCCCTTGTCCTTGTTGAGTTGTTTATACGAACAAGCAGCCAGGATCCATCCTCCACCTTCACGCCATCATTCATCCAGTGAGATAGCAAGTTGGTTATACGACCATTTGTTGTTTCTCATCCTCCATTGATCCGTTCCAAGTGCAGTTTGAGAAGGGTGCCTTCCGTGCCCATATCATTTTGGTATCAGAGCCGAAAGGCTCCTATTCAGGTTAACTCTTTCTTTTTCATTTAGATCGTTTCATTCTGTTAAGAAAACCTATAAAAAGTTAGTGTTTTGCTTGTGTGTTTGATTTCTGCCATTGTTAGTTTATTAAATTCTTAGTATATTAAACAGAAAATAAAAGAAAGAGGACGAATTAGATAGTCTATTTGATTCGAATACCTTGGAGAAAACTCAAAAAAGTGTTAGCAGTTAATTGTTGCATCCGGTTATTCCTAATTCTGTCATATTGCATATCTCGAATATTTAGGTTTCCTTTTTGAGTTGCACTCGAAAATATTCATAAAGGACCAAAGATATTCACTTAGTTACATCAGTTAATTCTTTATTTCACCTTAGTTCAATTTCGAATTTTCATATCATACTTATAAAAAAAAAAAAGCATATTTCATACATATTCATATTGGGTGGTCGAACTTTCCTTAATTGGAACTTGGGACATAACTTGTGCTGCATACATCTTTGCGTATTGTTATCTCCTAAAGCCGGTTCAATACACATTCATTTGCATTAGATCAATCACATTCTTGCTTATTGTTACTTTTTAACTTCCATTCCCCATATTTTCACTTGTTCTTGAAGGGTCTTGTAGGAAAAGCAATGGGAGAAGCACTTCATCCACTGATGCTGCGACCATAGCTCAAGTCCTAGCTACCATGTAATCCATAAGTGAAAGGAATGCTCAAAAAAAAACAGAAGCTGAGAGCAGAAGCCAACACAATATATGCTTACAACAGGACCAATAACCCACCAACCAAAAAATCAATCCCACTTTTCCGCAAGACCAGAACAAAGGGCGACAAGAAAACCC
>CAJHQP010001863.1:0-100372 GCA_905132765.1 Moricandia arvensis
AACGCGTGTGAGCTAGATCCCAATTCACTCCATTGAAGGGGATCCATCACAACGCGTTTTAGGGTTTCTCAGGTGAGAATAATCTCTTCTTTCTCATCCTCTCGATCTAGTTTCACCCTTCGTTGGTTTCTACAATCTGCGTCCCACTCTCTTTTGATCTTTTTCTATTGAGCTTAGACATTGCTTGATTACTACAAGGTCCCCAACATAGTTTTGTCTTCTTGGTTGGTTTGATTCATTGAAAAATACGAACTTGATGACCTTTGTGGTTTGTTAATGAATAAAAATTGTCATTTTGATTGATGAGTTTCCTAAATTTCAATCCTTTACTTATCTGCTTTTGAACAATTCGATATTTAGTTTGTATCGTATAGAACTCAAACTGAGCTGTGATGTCTGAATCTGTGACAGACATGTTAGTGAAGTGACCATGTCTCATCCTTCTTCTGTAAAACTCATAAAAACTGAAGCTTTTTTGTTTGTTTGTTTGTTTGTGTGATTTGGTCTTTTGCAGGTTCACATCTGTTGGAAAGGGCTTGTAGATATTATATAATCAGAAGGGACTCTGTTTCTGATCATGGAGACTCTATGGACTCTTTTGTATCTGTTAGAACCAGCTCCAGCTACTCTCATTCTCACTGCTGTAACCGTCACATTTGCATCTGCTTTCCGTGCACTTAACTACGGCAAAGAGATGGAGAGAAACCGTGACTTCTCCGAAGCATCCATTACACTAGACACCTCTCAGGCATTGATGATCCCTGTCATGAGCTCTTGCAGTTTGCTTCTCATGTTCTATCTCTTCTCTTCTGTTTCCCAGCTCCTTACCGCCTTCACTGCCATCGCCTCGGTCTCATCTCTCTTCTTCTGGCTATCACCATATGCTTTGTATGTCAAGTCACAGCTTGGTCTCTCTGATCCTTTTCTTTCACGCTGCTGCTCAAAGTCGTTTACAAGAATGCAAGGGATGCTGCTTGTAGCTTGTGCAGTCACAGTCGTGGCGTGGCTTGTCTCTGGTCATTGGGTGTTGAACAACTTGCTTGGGATCTCTATTTGTATTGCTTTTGTCAGCCATGTTCGTCTTCCTAATATCAAGATATGTGCTATGCTCCTCCTGTGTCTGTTTGTGTATGACATCTTCTGGGTGTTCTTCTCTGAGAGATTCTTTGGTGCTAATGTTATGGTGACCGTGGCAACCCAGCAAGCGTCAAACCCGGTTCATACAGTAGCCAACAGTTTGAATCTTCCTGGACTGCAATTGATCACAAAGAAACTGGAACTGCCTGTTAAAATAGTGTTTCCAAGGAACCTATTGGGTGGTGTGGTGCCCGGTGTGAGTGCCTCAGATTTCATGATGCTTGGTCTTGGTGACATGGTAACAGATCTAAACTTTTATTATTGTAGTTTAAGATTGTTTCTTCCCATGTCCACTAACTGTAAGAGATGTTGTTTTTGTTTTCAGGCTATTCCTGCAATGCTTTTGGCATTGATCCTCTGCTTTGACCATAGGAAAACAAGAGATGTGGTGAATCTTTTTGATCTAAAATCTTCCAAGGGGCACAAATACATATGGTATGCACTTCCTGGGTACGCCATTGGCTTGGTCTCGGCTCTAGCTGCAGGTGTCTTGACACACTCACCTCAGCCAGCTCTGCTTTATCTGGTACTTGTCTTCCTTAAACCAAAATTGTTGATTCAATCCCATGTTTTGTGTTGTAAAAGAAGTTTTTTTTTTTTTGGTATATTTTCGTAAGCTGGATCAGTGTGATGTATAATGAGATTATGATTGTTTAATCCGTTCTTTCTGGATCAGTGTGATGTATAATGAGAATATGATTATATATAGGTACCATCTACGTTAGGACCAGTGATCTTCATGTCATGGCGGAGAAAGGATCTTAGGGAGCTGTGGGAAGGACCAGCATTGTCTAATCCCATGGAGAAGTCTTATGAAGTAGAGATCTGAGTTTATTATATATCAATCAAAGATATTAGCTCAGAAACATAAAAACAAAAAACACAAAGACGGTTTATTAGGGAATGATATCAAATCAGTTCTTGTATTCTCAAGTAAAAAAAAATAACAGAAATATTATTATATCTCATTTTATTGCATTATATACCTGCCAAAATATACATTCAAGTTCAAGGGTATATCAGTTGAACTACAATTTTTAAGAAAATTAATCATATGAAAATTAAGCAAAATTTAAAAGCGTTTTTCAAACTTTGTATCAGCATCATCATCAATGTGGTAGTCATCCAACATAGATTAACTAGTTGACAAGACACAATGGCCAAAGTTAAAAAAATAATGAGGAACCTTGTACAAAAAAAAGAAGTTCATCTCCAATGTAGACCCAGCTCTATAGAAGTGTATATTACGTCAAAAAAACATTTTCAAGATTTAACAAAAAAAAAAGAAGATAAAAAACATTTTTGGGATCAAGTGTTCTTGTCCTAACCGGATAAGGAAGTGGAACAATGTAGCAGTAGCACTAGAGACATTCCGCGTTGAAAGCACTGAGTTATATATTAAAAAAGTGAAAATTGGAATGGGATTACATTAACAATACCAAACTCTTTTGTCCATTTCTATGGATGGCTCGAGCTAATGGAAGCCAGCTTACATGTCTTGTTTGACTTTTTATATCTTCGAGTTCTCTTCAATCATACATGCATCTAAGTTTTTGCTTATATTAATTACTAGTCGCTAATCAACTCACCATTATCTTCTTCACCACTGATCGTTAGTCAAATTTCTCTAAACTCCATAACGAACACACAAGTTCTAGACTGATTCCTTCTCGATACTGGTATAATAGTAATCTCAATCATTTATACAATTAAGATCAACATTCACTCTAGAAAATCCACTAAAAGTATAACTACTTTGTGCTAAACTCCCATAAACCTAATTAACATGATAACATCCCAATTAAAATTCATTGTTGAAGACAATGAATCATATCATAAAGCAATGGGATGTAGTCTTTATGTGGCTAATTTGGTTCTGAGATTATCATATTACCATATTTGAGGCTTCTCGAATCAGCATGTTCAAGTTTTTGTTCCTTTGCCATCAAAAACTTGTTGCTTAAGCTTTTTTATAATTTAGTTAATATTATCTGAATAATCGGTTCATCCCTTGGCATTAATCGGAAAATATTCAAATTCGGGACAGATAATGTGGTAATCAGTCCACTTTATATCACTAAGTGCGTTCTTACTGGAACCGACCAGATCAGCCGATAGGGTTTATCGAAAAAAAAAAGTTAATATTATCTTATTTGTAGTGAAAACACACATTCATCTTCAAAATTAAATAAAAATACAAGGTGTACTTTTTAAATAAAACTTGTGGTCAGGTATATTAAGCATGAGGTATATTTGGTACTAAATTATTTATACCAACACAATTTGTGGACAAAGCGAATTCAAGTTTTGGCAAAAGAAATAAATAGTCGTATATATGTGTCAACACAACGTGCAACTTTTTCATGCAATAACATGCAAATTAGGTCAGCCATTAAAAATAAAATAAGATGAGTAATTCACTTTGATAAGAGTAAACGGGAAGGCACCATATAAACCACTATATCCCATCATGGGGGCAATGGTCCAATACACAATTATTATATACTTTGGTTTTATATGTTCCAATGCTTCAACCACTCCAATATCATGAAGCGTGTCTAAGTGCGAGTCCTTACTATAAATAAGCGATATACACCCAAGCTTGTAAACTTAATAGCATACTTAAGATGAAAAATACTAAGATGGTTAGGGCAAAGTTAATGAGTGTGATTATGCTGATGCATGCAATTATTGGGCTTCCATATAACGTGAAGGGGTTAAATATGGGTTACTACATGATGAGCTGTCCTATGGTAGAACAGATTGTGCAGAACACTGTTAACAATGCTCTTCAAGCTGATCCTACTTTAGCTGCAGGTCTTATCCGTATGCTCTTCCACGATTGTTTCATCGAGGTAATGTTTTGATAGTGTTTTTTATGTAACTAGAAGAACCCTATTGTTTTGATTGTGTGTTTTATGTAACTAGAAGAACCTTATTGTGAGTTGTGACAACCTGTCCCGCGTACCCAAACTCACAGCCTTGTAGATCACTGATCCTAATCCCTCATCTGTGAATCTTTACTGACTCTTCAGGTAAATTATTGGTGCATTTGGTGTTATTCGAACCCAAAACCTCACTTTTTAACAATTCTTTTCTACAGTATAAACTGTCAGTGAAGATTCACACGTGAAAGGTTGGGGTCGGTATTTTACAGGACTGTGAGCTTATGTCTACGGGACGAGTTATCACACCTATATTTTTGTTTTGATAAACTAAAGTTATACGTTATTGTCTTGTTAAGGGATGTGACGCGTCGATACTGCTAGATTCAACAAAAGACAACACTGCTGAAAAGGATTCGCCTGCGAACCTGAGTCTACGTGGCTACGAGGTCATAGATGATGCAAAAGCAGAGATCGAGAACACATGTCCAGGAGTTGTTTCATGCGCTGATATTATTGCCATGGCTGCTAGAGATGCTGTCTTTTGGGTAATTAAGATAATCATTTGTCATTATAATACTAATGATGATAGTTATAACTATTAGAGTTGGTAGGTAATTGGATTTGTTTTATTAATTATAGGCTGGTGGTCCATATTATCAAATACCAAATGGAAGATTTGATGGTAAAAGATCGAAGATAGAAGATACAAGAAACCTTCCTTCACCTTTTCTCAATGCCTCTCAGCTTATTCAGACTTTTGGCCAACGTGGCTTCAGTGTGCGAGATGTTGTTGCTCTCTCTGGTAAGTTGTTTATTAACAACACACTTTGAGTAGCTCCATAAAGAAAGAAAGCTAGTAATTCAAGTGAAAAAACTGGAATTTACATAAAAAATAGTTTATTAAAATAGTTACAAGCTTAAGATGTTCTTATCTAGAAGATCATAGATATATACAAGAAACTGAATTTGACTCAATTTAAACTTTAATTAATACTCCCACCGTTTTAAAAAAGTTCATGTTTTAGAAAAAAAATTGTTTCAAAAAAATACATCTTTTATATTTTCAATGTATTAACTAATAGTAAATTATAAATTTAAAAAAGCATAATTATAATTATTGAAATTATACTGGTTAAAATTTACGAGGAATAATTATCAAAAATTTCAAATCTATATTATAATGGGAGAGTTGAGTCTCTCCCATGCTGCCACGTCAGCGTTAAGTGGATGCCACATATTTTTTTTTTAAAAAATGATATATAGCATGTTATGAGATTCGAACCCTTAACCTCAATGTTTATATGATTGACATAACCAACTAAGCTACATGAGATTTTGTAAACTAGAAACCAAATTTTATATAATAATATTACAGTTTGATATTTTCTAAGAGTGTCCACATCAACATTAAGTGGGTCTCACATTTATTTTTTAAATCGTATGTTGCATGCTAAAAGATTCACTTCGGTGTTTATTTAATTGACATAATCAACTCAAGTACAAGAGATTT
Organism: Moricandia arvensis; assembly: GCA_905132765.1. NCBI lineage: Eukaryota > Viridiplantae > Streptophyta > Magnoliopsida > Brassicales > Brassicaceae > Moricandia > Moricandia arvensis. The sequence goes on from CAJHQP010001863.1 coordinate 5,536, forward strand.
TTTTTTAAAATGATGTGGAATTTTTACTTATTTTGAATGAGGCATGGCGGTCGAGGCATTACAAGTGGTATTAGAGCTGGTTAGTCATTTTGATTTTAACCCGAGAGGAAACTTGGGACCTGTCGTGGGGCACAACGAGGACGTTTTGTTCTTTGAAAAGAAGTGAATTGTAACATCCTGAGCTGTGATATATATATATATATAAAAGGCTTAAGAGAATTGATTTAGCTATCTATGTCACTAAAGTTGACTTACCTTTTTCGTCACACATCCGTTTAGAACTCCAGAGTTAAGTGTGCTTAGGTTGGTATAGTGAAAGGATGAATGACCTATCGGGAAATGATTCACAATACCATGCGAGTGAATCCAAAACAAGAGGAAAGTCAGGTGGTGATTGTAGGGTCAATAAACAATGATTTGGAGACTTTGGAAAAATTAACGAACCGATCGTTAGATGGGATGGGATCCACGGGTCGAGAGCGAGGACATGGGCAGCCCATTAACCGTGGACGGTCGGGACGTTACATTATTATTCAATGTCAACAAACAAATTAAAGATTTCATCTCTACATATAAATTAGAATTTTCAAAAAGTAGTACAAAAATTTTTAGGGATTAAACTTCGTGATCTTCAAACCATCTTATGTACATAACTTAATGTCGTAATCTTCTTGATTTTTATTCGGTTTTCTAATAAAAATTACACTTAAATTACACTTCACTTGAAGAAATAACAAATGAAAGTGAACTCAATGGAAGTGATGACTCCAATAATGCAATACGCAAAAAAAAAACAAAGATTTAGACAAGATACGAACAACAAAATCTCATACACACATAAAACATAAAAACGGATTCGGCCCCGCGCTTGCGCGGGGACTATATTTCTAGTGTTTTTTAATGTGTAAGTTTTTTAAAACATACATTTTTTGAGAGAGAGTGTGTTTTATAACTCATTGAATTGTTTGATTTACATAACCATGTTTTATTGTTTTTAAATACAGTTTTCATCTATAGTGTAAATTATATATTTAATTGCTATATGTAACCTTTAGTATAAATATAGGTTTTTGGAATTGTAGAATTTTGGTGGCTGGAAAATAAAAATAAAATGTAGTAATATAAGATTTTATTATTTTATAAAATATTCCAATAATAAGATACTCTACATCACTTGGAATGAATGCTCTGCCATATGCAATTAATTTTTTTTTTTTTGGCTCTAACTTAATCTGTGGAACTATGTATAGGAGCACACACCCTTGGAGTTGCACGATGCTCATCCTTCAAGGATAGACTTACCACCCCAGACTCTACCATGGACTCCTCTTTTGCAAAAACTCTTTCTAGAACTTGCAGTGCTGGTGACAACACAGAGCAACCATTTGATGCAACCCGTAACGACTTCGACAATGCTTACTTCAATGCGCTTCAGAGGAAATCAGGAGTCCTCTTCTCAGACCAAACCTTATTCAACACTCCAATGACCAGGAACCTTGTTAATGGCTATGCCTTTAACCAAGCTATGTTCTTCTTTCATTTCCAACAGGCCATGCAGAAAATGAGCAATCTTAATGTTAAATTTGGCTCTCAAGGTGAAGTCCGCCAAAATTGTCGCAGTCTGAACTAAACATGTATGCCAAATGCATTAATGGTTTTTGTATTAATGCTCCAACCTTTGGTTATATCTCTACTGTATCATATGATTCATGATGAATCTCTTGGTGTAATCTATCATAATATGTAGTTGTAAACTTATTGTTTGTTGGTTTTAGATATCATCAAAGCGTGTGACCTTTCTCTTATGTATTCTCAACAGATATGATCTTTGTCTCTATCCAAGGCCTTTATATATACACAACAAGATAACATAGAACAGGCTTAAGGATATCTAAAACATGATATAAACGTGCAATATGTAAATCACGTCACAACAAATCCTCAAAAATTAACTCTTTTTAAGTCATGTTTTGAGTTTTAGTTTTCAAGAACATTCACATCTCTTTTCATATAAAACTTACAAACCACAATCTGATTTTTCATGCATGTACTCGCTTAAGAGCCAATAATATGGAGCAGGAGAAACTAACACCCTCAATAAATACAGAATAAGAAAAGCATTTGTGTTACAAATCTTATCTTGGACCCGAGGGATAATCGTTTTCAATGTGGGAAGTGGAATCACCTATGAGCCAGGCAGTGTTTGGTTGGTTATAGTTTGGGTAGTTGAAATCTTGTCTGAACATTTCCTCCTTTTGCCACTCTTCCCATCTCTCAGCTAAACCATCTCCTTCAAGCATTCTCACAACTTCAGACATTTTGGGTCTCTCCATTGGTGAGCTCTGAGTGCAGAGCAGAGCCACTTGGATTAGCTGTTCCACTTCTTCATCTATATAATTACCCTTAAGATCAACATCTACTAGCGCTTCCAACTTCTTCTCTTTCAACAACCCTTTCACCTGTTGAATGGTACCAAACATAATTAACACAAAAAGAAGTAACACACATCATGGACTATACAAATATGAAACACACTATATATATATATATACCCAGTCTAGTAACATGACATCATCGTCATTTGCGAGGCGAGCAAGATCGAAAGCCCTTTGTCCAGTAATCAGCTCAAGAAGCATGACTCCATAACCAAATACATCGGTTTTCTCCGATGATTTTCCTGTAGAAAGGTACTCAGGGGCTATATGACCAATTGTACCACGCACTGCGGTTGTCACATGTGTATCTTTGTAGTCCATGAGTTTTGCGAGCCCAAAATCACCGACCACGGCTTCAAAGTCCTCGTCCAACAATATATTTGCAGCTTTCACATCTCTATGAATGATCTTTGGGTCACAATGATCATGTAAATATGCAAGCCCTCTTGCCGATCCCAACGCAATACGCTGTCTCTTTGGCCAATCAAGTGCTGGCTGGGACTCCGGACGATCTAAGGAGTAAACAAAATATAACATTACTCAAAGATCAATACTGGTTAAAAAAGTACATAACCTAAGAGTTAGTGCAATAATTGGGAGGCCAAGGAATAAACCACAAGATGAGAGATACCTCTTAAACAGGAGGCAACACTTCCATTAGCCATATAGGGATAAACAAGCAATCTTTCTGTTGGAGTCATGCAAAAACCGCGAAGCCGAAGCAAGTTCCTATGAACCGCCATACTGATCATCTCAACCTCGGTCTGGAACTGTAGTTCTCCACCTTGTGTGCGCTCTTCTTTCAATCTTTTAACCGCCACTAAAGTACCATCAGCTAACCGTCCTTTATAAACTTTACCAAAACCACCTCTGCCCAATATGTTCCTGTTGCTAAAATTATCCGAAGCAACTTGTAGTTCACGTAAGGAAAACCTCTTGAGTTGTCCTAAATGAACCTCTGGGTCCTCTTCAGCTGCAAAAAGCCAGTAATAAAACAAATATTCAGCCCGAGAAATGTTAACGAGAAAACAGGCAACGAAAGTTTCGCTAACCTGGTACATCAAAGAAGTGGTCTTGTGGTTTTTTCCTTCGCCATAAAGCAAGTGCAATGGCCGGAATAGCAAATAGAAGCGCAGCACCTGCGGCAACACCTCCAGCAATTGCTCCTGTAGTTCTATTATTCCCTGCAGGTATGATATGAACAACTCCTTTCTTACTACATAACTGATCCGCATTGGATGTTTTCTTAATAATTGAATACATTTTTGGGCAGAAAAGTGTAAAGACAGTAGAATAACGGAGTGTACACTATCTATTGACTTCTCATATACAAATTATTTGGACTTTTAAATAAGATAAGTATCAAATAGGTTTCATCATTCATCAATGGCCACTGACTGTTAATTCTTTTCTGCTCACTCAAATTGGCAATGCTATATACTATCTATTTACAGTTGTGGAAGAAGCAATAAAACCACCTATAAGATCCATGGGATGGACAAAAAGAAAAACCTGCAGGTAATGGCGGTGTAGGAGAGATGGGAGGTGGCGGAGAAGCGGGAAGGGGAGTCAAATCGGTGTTGGCAAAACTGTAGATAACTTCCAGTTAATTAATCAATCAATCTGACATATCCACAAATATTTAAAATAAGGAGCAAGAAGCAAACCTGATGGGTGTGAAAAGTGAAAAGGAACCATTAACAGGAATATCTCCAGTGAGACGAGTGTTTGAGAGATCCCTGCATTTCAAGATGATATCATTTTCAGAATCAATGTCAAACAATAATCAGAAACATTCAAAGGAAACTGGGAGAGGCAACGTTACACTTACAGAACTTGCAGCGTCGAGATAGCAGTCAAAGATCTAGGAATTTCTCCAGATAAGCTATTGTTATTAAGACGCCTAAACACCAACAGCAAAGGCCATGACGTAAATAAGTGGATAGACATTGACCAGTGATGAGTTGATACTGACGAAAGTGAAGCAAATAACACAATCAAACTTTTCAGGACATTTCAAAATATGGGTGCTTACAAGAAACGGAGTTTCTGTAGTCGGCCGAGAGTTGATGGGATGGGACCGCTTAGATTGTTCAGGTAAAGATCCAAGCTCACCAGTTCTGTCAAATTTCCAAGCTGCTCTGGGATTGGCCCAGTAATGTTATTGCTATAAAGCTCCCTGTGTCATTAAAAGTTATAAACTCTTTAAAACTACTTCACCAATATATCAGCTATTAGTTAAAAGTATAACCAGGTCTGACAACGTACTGAAAAACAATATATAACATGCTATCTGCAAATCATCGACTGAAAACAAAGTGCCTCTTTGAAGAACTAGCATGCTACTTCTTTTATCGTAAAAATAGCATGTTTAACATGATAGAATATGAATAAACTCCTATGTTTTCGTGTTTTAAGAAGAGGCAACTTACAAATACTGCAAGTTTGGGAGCTGACCAAGCTGCATAACGAGCTGACCAGATAGATTGGCATTCCCAAGATCACTGAGCAAAGATAAAAACCAGGAAAATTCTTAGTGAACAAAAGCGAAAGGCAGAACCATTCTTAGGCAAAAGATAAGAAGAAAGAAAGAAAGAAACACTTACACACGGGTAACACTATTTTCACTATTGCAAGTAACATGAAACCAAGTACAAGGGGTAACAAGAGTCGCATCCCAACTCTGAAGCACCTTGTTAGGGTCGGCTAAACTGTTCTTCAGAGCACTCAGAGCATCACCTAAACCAAAGAAGAATCAAGTAAATGTCCAACCTTAGCAATCAAATTAGAGGAAGACCAACAAGTTTGCACAAGATGAATTAAAAGTGCATACTTTAGGAGTAAAAAGGGATCCTTTTAATGGAATAAACTACTCAGACAAACCTTCGGCGTTGCCTGATGTTCTGAGAACCAAATCGAAAACTAGAAGCAACCAAAAGAATCCAGGTATCATCAATCTTCGTTCCATTACAACTTGCCCTAGAATGCTATGCTCGTCAGAGAAAGATCCAGCATGATTTTTTTGACCCACAAATTAAGGATCTGGAGTCCTTGATTGAGCTGCTACTACCACACAAGGGAACCCAAAAAGTCCAATGACAAAGACCCTAGAGTACGCAAAGTAAGACAAGAGCTAACCCTCGACGCGTATTCATCCGTTGACTTAGAAACACCCCCAAATCGATAATCAAACACTCTCAGCTATAATTTTCCGATTCGAAACGCGGAGATCGGTGACCCTTGACTACTTTTTCTCCGAGGAGGATTCAGATTGAGAGATGAAGATGATGATGATTGATAATATACTCAAAGAATAAACGAGCTAAAGAAAAAAAAAAGTTTTTACTACTTGTTTGAGAGTTGGTACAGTGAAATTAAAAAGAAAAAAAGAAAGACATTAATGCAAATGTAGAGTGACTACGAAGAAAGCGACATGAGAGACGATGACGTGGCGCGTTTCAACCTTTTAGCTGGTCAAAGTCAAACACGCACGCACGACTTCAACTTTGGGATGATGATGTTTGTCATGATGGGTGGATGATGGTGATACACATCATACCACTCATCATCGTTTAATCCATCGTGATCCAAATAATTGAGCCTCTCTTTCAAAAGGGTGTGATTGAGGCCGAATCGGCCTAGCCCAGTTTTATACAGGCTCTTTATTTGTTTTGTGGGCTGGATAAAACCAGTCCAGCTATTTTGTACTAAATTTTTATTAGATAAAATAAACGGAGAGTCTAAATTGGCCCAGTTTATACAGGCTTTTATTGTTTGTATCGGTTAGATAAAAACCAGTCCAGTTATTTAGACTTGATCGGCAAAAAACAAGAAATATCTTTCAAGACATAAAAAAGGGCCTACAAATTATCATTTGTTATCTAGCTTATATTTTTATTAATTCATCATATTCAATTTAAATATATCGAAAAGAACAAAAATAAATAAATTCAATACGGACATATAAGATATACTAGCTACTTTGTCATAAGAAAAAAAAAACTGGAGCCAGTCAGTATAGTGGACTATTTACAAGCCCATAGATAACGCCACAATCGTGCCCGTGAACATTTTTACATGAAAATAAATAAATACTCTCTTGATGTTTAAATTCACTAAGAAAAAGTAAATATATATCTTCATTGTTATCTTTTGATTTTACTTTTAATTAAGGGCAAATCTACTAAATAACCCATTTTGAAGTTTTTGTCACAAAAATAACTCTCAACAACAAAAATGATAAATCTAGCCTTTTTTTATTTTCAAAAAAATAAATTTTTTTTAATTTTTTTTTTCAATTTTAAACCTCACCTCCAAAACCCCAACCCATAACTCTAAACCCTAAGTATAGATTAGTTAACCCAAGGGGTATAAATGTATATTAGTCATTTTGTTAACCTTTGGGTTAACTAATCTATACTTAGGGTTTAGAGTTATGGGTTGGGGTTTTAGAACTGAGGTTTAAAATTGAAAAAAATAAAATAAAATTTAATTTTTTGAAAATAAAAAAAAGCTAGATTTGTCATTTTTGTTCTTAAAGATTATTTTTGTGACAAAAACTTTTTTAAAATTATCTTAGGGTATTTCTCTTTAATTAATTTAAGATCTAATTTAGTTCGTAATAAAATTCAACCACTTATATTTTACATTTTGATTTATGTTTTACTTTTAAAATAAATAATTTTATATTTTATTTTTAAAATAAATAATTTTATATTTTATTTTGAATAGAAGGGAGTAATATTTATGTATGTTTCAGAAGATACATGCACTTTCTCTCCTTCGCTTACCACCTCTGGCATTTGGCAACTTCACATGCACTATCATTAGTGCCCTTTTCAAGACATATGTCTTCTGTCTGTATACTTCCTCTTTTCTAAATTACATTTTTTTCTATTTCTATTTCCAGACAAGAGAAAAGTATAAAGAAGTGTTGTCGAATAATAGAGGTAATAATCTACCTTTCTTCCTCCACCACCTTCGTTCACGAACCAAACCTCCACGCTAATCATCTGCACACACATGCAACTTTTTCGACTTTTCATCAAACCCATCACAAAAAAGTTTCATTTTAGAACTCTTCTCCTCGTAACTATTATCATCATCTGAGAGAGAGATTCTTAGTTTCATCTTGAATCAAAAGATGGAATCTGAGAAGCCGAGTGTTACAATTAGACCATCATGGACATTGCTTCTCCTTGCTTTCGCCGTCTTAGCCATTCTCTCTCACCAAATCTCCTCCAATTCTTTCCTCCCTCTCTTTATCTCGACCACGACCACGAGGACGACGAGTATGCAGCATGACCCGGTTACCTGCTCCGGGTTCTTAGTCCACGACCCGTCCCCGAGACGGATCGTCATGTCGATAATAGATTTCGGAGGAGTCGGAGACGGTAAGACGTCGAATACGGAGGCTTTCCGCCGCGCTGTTAGTCATCTAATAGGCTTTGCGGCTGAAGGTGGGGCCCAGCTTAATGTCCCGAAGGGCACGTGGCTCTCGGGAAGCTTTAACCTCACCAGTAATTTCACGCTCTTCCTCGAACAAGGCGCTGTTATTTTGGGATCCATGGTAAAAACAAAACTCCAGTAATTCAATTCTGAACAACAGTTAATCTTATAATTACTTGGTTATGAGCACAGTAGTATTGGTCAATGATAAACAGTGTTCTATTAATTGGTTGGTTATGAACACAGTAGTAATTGGTTGGTTAATAGTAATATATATATGTGTTTTGCCATTAGATAATTGCTCTCTGAGAATCCAAACTTGGTTTTGGCTTTGTCGGTTCGTTTAGTTTGGTTGGTAAACACTGTCTGTAGATTACGCTAATCACGGTCACTCACTCGTGAAAAGTCTGTAACAGGACCCCACCCACCAAGTGTTTGAAAGTAGAAAAAGAGTTTTGTTTGAGTGGGAATAGATTAGTCTCTGAGTGGACTATCTTCTTTGATTTGTGAAAAATCTTTTTGATCTCTTTCGGATTTACTTTATTAAACGTGCTTTTGATGTCATTAGTAGTAGCTCAAAGCAAAAAGAGGGTCTGGGAAAAAGTGAAATAAACCATTTTCTATGCTAATTAGATTTTTAACTAGATTACTTTTGTCTGAAGCATGTTTGTTTTTTTGTAAGAATTTAGATCTACCAGATTACTTCTGTGGTCTCCTAATTTGTAGTATTAAATTATTCTTGAGTCTTGCTTGTCATGTGCCATGATACCAAGAGCTTTTCTTCGTTTTTGATATTGGTTCAAATTTGTCTGCTAGTGTTTATATTCATGTTGTCATGTAAACTCAAAAAGTCAGTTGTACTCATTTTTTTTATTATTTCTTTGCTTTGTCTTTGTTTAAGTTTACATGAACTGATCTCGATCATGGTGTGATAGGACCCAGACGAATGGCCGATAATAGAGCCATTGCCTTCTTATGGAAGAGGTAGAGAGAGGCCTGGTGGTCGACACATTAGTCTTATTCATGGAGACAATCTCACTAACGTTGTCATTACAGGTACACTACTTTACTCTTTTTATTCAGACCCCAATTACTTGCGCCTATTATATCTGTTCAACCATTACCCAACCAAAGCTTCTATGGACTGCTGGGTGCTATTAACAATTTGGCCTTCTTTTCTTTGCTTTGGTAAGAACACATCTGCAAAAACATTACCTTAGTGTTTCTCATTCCTTGACGTGAATTAAAAGGAAAATGCAAATGGTCGGCGAAATATCTTTGTGTTTGACTTGAAAAGTATATTACACAACAGTCAAGGCAGACATAGTCTCTACTTTAGCCAACTCAGCTGATCTATAGCTTTGAAGAGAAGTAGTTTTGTTTTTTTAATGGTTTTGGTTTTTTTAATGGTTTTAGAGAGTTTGTAGTTCTTTAGAATTAGCTCATTGGATTTTGGGTAAGTAATAAAGAAACATCAGTTTCTAGCTGTGAAATAAAGACATCTAGATTTATAAAAACAATTACCACAGGAGAAAATGGTACAATCGATGGCCAGGGGAAAATGTGGTGGGAGTTATGGTGGAACAGAACACTGGTGCATACGAGAGGCCATCTTATTGAGATCAAGAACTCTCATAATATCCTCATCTCTAACCTCACTTTACGCAACTCTCCTTTCTGGACTATCCATCCTGTTTACTGCAGGTTCTTACTTACACTTCCAAACTGTTTTTCCCTTGCATCATTCGAGTAAACTCTAATGACTTTGTTTTGCAGCAATGTTGTTATTAGAGATATGACCATCCTTGCTCCAATGAATGCTCCTAACACCGATGGTATAGACCTAGGTATGGTCTTGAGTGTTTGCTTGTTACAATACAATCTTGTCTTGTGTCTTATTTCTCTGAATAAACATTGCAGACTCAAGCACCAATGTCTGCATTGAGGACTGTTACATCGAAAGCGGCGATGACCTTGTAGCTGTAAAAAGCGGTTGGGACCAGTACGGACTGGCTATGGCACGTCCAAGTTCAAACATCATCATCAGAAGAGTCTCTGGCACTACACGCACTTGCTCAGGTGTTGGAATAGGAAGTGAGATGTCTGGTGGGATCTTCAACATAACCATCCAAGACATTCACGTATGGGACTCAGCAGCTGGACTCCGCATCAAAACAGATATAGGAAGAGGTGGTTACATCTCGAACATCACTATCACTAATGTATTGTTAGAGAAAGTGAAAGTTCCTATAAGATTCAGTAGAGGCTCTAATGATCATCCTGATGATAAGTGGGATCCTAAAGCTATGCCGAGAGTGAAAGGTATTTATATTAGCAACGTTGTGAGTGTGGACTCGAGGAAGGCTCCTATATTGATTGGTGTTGAAGGAGGAACGTTTCAAGACATATGTTTGAGGAATGTAACGCTTCTTGGGTTACCGGAGACTGAGAAGTGGAAGTGCAAGGATGTTTCTGGTTATGCGAGTGATGTTTTTCCTTTGTCGTGTCCTCAGCTGTTGCAGAAGAATGGTTGTTTATAGATGAGTTTGTGGTTAGTGTTTTTATAGAGTTTCATGTGATAGAGGAGGCCATGAATTTGAGCTAGTTTTATCTAGGTGAAGAGTCTTGGCCACTTTAGAAGATGTCATCTTTGTTTTCTTTTTCACATTTATTTATTCTTGTTTGTGAATTTTGATTCTTTTTGACATATACTTGGTGTAACATGATATACTTTGAATGATTCAATAAAGAGGTCTACATATTCATTTTCACCGTCATTGTCTTCCACACCGTTTGTTTTCACCCACTACAAAAATAATATAGCGTTTAGGTGCATGAAAGCGTCGTCGTTTGGTCAATGAAGTTGGTGATGCCTAACGAGTTATATTAGACTGGAAATTTCAAATATCTTTGTTAAATGAATTGCGAACTTGATCAAATCTCTTTGTAATGAAAATTTGTTATCTTGACAAACAAACAAAAAGAAAATTAGATAATCATTTGTAGGATGATAATAGTTTTATGAATACAGCAAAATATCTGTAGACCTATGATGTTAATCTCGTGAAAAGTAGATATTGTGTAAGATGCTAAGTATGCATGTGCATTTGAGTATGAAACCGGGTATTTCGGATTTCGGATATTTTGGAACTGAAAAAACAATTATCAGTATAATAAAATTTTAGATCAAATTCAATTCGGTTATTCTTCGGTTTAAATCGGTTTGGTTATATCCAAAAGAACAATTTTTTTATCGGATTGGTATAAAATCAAATTTTATCCAACAAAACAGAAGTTATCCGAAATATCCGATATTACAGCACATAGATTTCTATAAAACTCAAATTCGACAGGTCTTAACATTCTTGAAACCATTACCAGCTTAGCATTAACAAAAACCAAAGTTTAACAAACTCGTAGAAATCATGAAATCCATCATTCAAACAAAGATATAGTCCAAAATGATAAATAAGCAATCTAGGTGAAATGAGATTATGAGAAACAACAAAATCATTTAGGGTTAATCAAGCATCTGCTGGATACAATCGGGTATTTCCCAGTTATATATATCACTCAGATAATATTGAATACATGAAGATTATTTATTCTTTCGCAGTCGAAAAACTAGATGATTGAACCGAAATAATTAATAAATATATTAACAAATTGGTTTTAGGCATGTCCGTAAAGCCAGCAATGAGAAAACGATTTATCCTTTTCACCCAAACACCATGCAAATATGAAATATTGCATGTAGTGACGGTCTAATGTAACTAACGCACTAAAAATATCATATAAGTATGTACCTTTTTTGATACAAGCTCCCCACAGAGATTAACAATTTCAAGCTTTACAAGTTCCAATACATCAGCTACTTGGTAATTAGTACGTATTATATACACTTACAAGACTTGCATCTCGTTATGTATTCATACGCCAATAAATATTTGTTACATGCATCTCTACTAATCAGCAAACCATGCATTATACAAACAATAACGACAAGGACACATATGCGTACGCGTATGTACCAATTTAAGTGCATGTGATACACATACATATATATATTTATGTATATATAATTGACACCAACATATATGCTATAAATATATAAAGATTTAAATGGATGGAAAACGAGAGTTGTAATTGATAGAAGATCCATATGAGGTTTTAAGGAAGCAAAAGGTTGAAAATGATACCTAACCCTAATGATAGATACCCTTTAAAATCATTGAGTTGTGAAAGTGTAACCTAAGAAACTAATCCAACTCCAAGAAAATCAATGAAAGTAACATTTTTCTTCTCACCATCATCTCCCATGGATGGTCCATCTTCACCTGAGTTCTTCTTATGATCTGATATAGCTACATGAACTGCGTTGTCGTGATGATCGACCAACTCGTTCGACTTTCTACTCTCATCTTCGCGTACATTCGAGATCGATGAAGATCCAAGCTGATCATCTCTAGGTGCTGAAACAAAAGTGTAAGGCCAGTGACCACCTGTATCCTTTTGATACCTCCATAGTCCAAACTGGGATCTATTAAGCCTAGGGCTCAGTATATTATGCCAACTTTGGTTTAACGTAGAAGTGGACGTGGAAGATAAGCTTTCACGTTTACGTCTAGCCATGATGACATGGAAATGATTCTTGACAGCGTTATCGGTCCTCCCAGGGAAAAGCCTGGCTATAGAGGCCCAACGGTTCCCTTGGATCCGATGAGCTTTGAGAAGTCTCTCTTCTTCTTCCTCAGTGAAAGGTTTCTTGGTGATGTTTGGATCAAGTTGATTATACCATCTCAATCTACAACTTTTCCCTATATGAACATGTTACTCAATTATTAATAAAACACACATAGATCCAATATAGAGCATATATGCAAGTATTAATCACCTGATCTTCCATGTAGATGTTGAGCAATGAAATTCCAGTTCTTGGGACCATATTGTTCCACGAGTTGCCGGAGATGGTCATCTTCAATAGGTCTCCAGTGACCTCTCTGACTACTAATCTTCTTATTGTCAAAACTGTTGCTTCCCCCAGACATTTCCATGGATGCTATCTCTATCTCCACCTACATCAAACAGAGAAAATGTTGAAGAAAGAGGATTATGATGGACTAGTCTAAGGTGAAATGATAAAAAGGGTGAAAATTAAGACAAAAAGAAAGAAAAAATAAAAGGAATATAAAAGAGAGGGTTGGTCTTGGTTCTCTTCTATTAGGGTTATAGATGATAAGTCACTTTTCTTCTTTTTACAAGACACCCTTTCGTTTATATAATATGCTTATTATACTCATCTTAACAGAAAATTGGTTAATTAAAAAACAAAAATATTTATTTTCACCAGTCTGTGCTATTGTATACCAACATGATCATCTATATCATACACTCTAAGCGTACTAATTCGTATTTTCGAAGATGCAAGAAGCTGTAAATCGATTATAGAAGAAATAACAAACCACAAATCTTAAATGGATTTTTATGTTACATACCTTTACAAGTTAGGCAGTTAAGAATTGTTGAATTTTGTGATTATGAAACAACTATATATAATCTCATGTTTTTATCTATGGTAGACAAGTATCAGTTGGACCATCTAATTTATTTGAATATTTTGATTAAACGATAAAATATATAATAAATCTGTTGAAAAATAGATCTAAATTTTATTTTTAGTTATAATAAAATCTGTTGAGAAACAATCTAACAAAATCTTATTAAAATTTTAAATATTTTTATAGGATAATGCAATAATTAATTTTGTAATTGGTTATATAATACTATTGTACATTACTATTGACTAAAATATAAAACAAAAACTAAAAAAATCTATGCTATTTTTATAAATTTCATAATTATAATTTATATTATATTAAAAAGTACTATATGAATTAAATAAAACAAAATTATATGAAATCGTATCTATTAAATTAGTTTCCTTTCATATTATTATGTGTGATTTTTTATTTGGACCATCTTTAGAAAGTTTATCAAATTACTCATAAGTTAATTATAATATATTTAAATATCTTACTTTTATATTTGAAATATAAGTAAACAACTTTCTTTTTAAAATTGTAGCAAGATCTTTTTAAAATCTTTTTAACAAATCTAAGTATGTACCATAATAATTTTATAATATAGTATATAATGAGCAGTTTATATATACTTGATTAATCATAAAATCATTCCACAAAATATATAATTACAAATGCATATTTATATAATAATATGTTTATATAGTTTGAATATAATTAATAGACATACCATAATATATATATATATATGATTCCATAAAGTTGTAATTACTTTAAATTTTATATTTTAAATTTTCAAATTCCGTATATTTTAAAGGAATATCTTCATAATAATCACTTTTTAAATTTCATTCATTAAATCTGTAACTAACATATCTTATATCCATTCTTATAATAAATAAAATCATATATATTAAAGCTAATCTTAAACATATTATATATTCACTAACATATCCAACTAAAACAAAAATTCACTATGGATTCTCTATAAAATATTTTTTCTAAAATGTCTTAAACCATTTAAAACTAAATAAAAATAAAATTAAGTTTAGTAGTTTATGGTGACTCATTTAAAATTAGAGTTGGGATATATTTCCTTCTGACACTTCATATATAAAGATTTATATTTGCCTTTCTGAATCAAGTAACGACTTACGGTCCTTTTAAAAGATAGACAACGCAAACTCAAACAATCTATAAAACAAAACATATTTTTAGTTATAAAAATGAAACTTAACCGCACAAAACACTGATTCAATTCTAGTTTTATGTTACAATATAGTGTTACCACAAGGTATCTCCATTATTTATGTAGGTCGACTTATTAGATGCTCACTAATTAAGGCTACCACCTCTGTGCTATTTACATAAAAGTGAACTGTTTTTTGCTTTTGATCCGATGATGAATCCACATTGCTCTGTTAATTATAGAATAGCATATACAGTCTGCAGAAGTACATCACAATCTTTTACAAAAGTTTAGTAAATCTCGAGCTTTCATTGCCTCTTCAAGTCTCTATATATGCTACAACTTTTTGACTACCACTGAAGAGTTTGAACCCGTCTCTGCAAACACTGAGGGTGACAAATCGGTGACAGGATAAGTTAAAAACCGATCTGATCAATGTAGGAAGATTGTTTGGCCTTTATGAAATCCAGGATGGTGTCTGCATCACCATGCCTGACCACTCTCCCATTTTCCATATACACAGCTCCATCCGCATACTCCAGCTCCTCTAACCGATGTGTTACCCATAAGGCCGTCACGTC
This sequence comes from Moricandia arvensis, assembly GCA_905132765.1. NCBI lineage: Eukaryota > Viridiplantae > Streptophyta > Magnoliopsida > Brassicales > Brassicaceae > Moricandia > Moricandia arvensis. The sequence goes on from CAJHQP010001863.1 coordinate 20,729, forward strand.
TCCTCCTTTCTTTGCATTTATTAACTCTTTCACAGCTTTGATCACACCCAACTGTAACAATAAGAATCGTTGAAGGGAAGGTTAAGAGCAATAACATTTCTGCTGAACTCAGTTCATATTCTGTTACTCACTTCCAAGTTCCAATGTCTATCATCCAACAAGATCAAAGTATCTCAGCTAATCATATGCTGAACTCTCACAACACCATTAGCGTTTCATCAGCGAAGTTGAAATCAAACCTTACCTGGTCAGACTCATCTAGGAAGGTTGTGAGCTCATCCAACAACAACACTTTGCAAGCTTCAGCTAAAGCACCAGCAATGGCCACTCTTTGTTTCTGACCACCACTCAGAGTTTGAATCGGTCTCTGGAAACAACAACCAGACTCTAATTTTTATACATAATGGAATTTGGACACCCCATAAACAATTTTTGATAATATATAAATCCGACCTGCATGTAATCACGCATACCAACAGCATCCAAAGCTGTAATAACCCTAGACTTAACTTCTTCTTGACTCATGCCAGGATACTTGCCAAGACCAAACGCTACATCAGCTTCTACAGTAGGCATCACTACCTGCCATGAAAAAAGGAACATTTCAGACTAAAGCACAATGTTACTGACTGATCTGTATTAGCAGTGGCAACAAAAACAGATGGCAAAGGACCACAAGATCACTTATCTTGATAGCCATAAGCTTAACCACAATTATGGATACAAAAAGAACAATTTCCCAGTGAATGTATAATCCTTTAAACATAAAATTTCAAACAGATGATCAACACTGTGAGAGGAAGAAACCTAACCTGATGATCAGGGTTCTGAAACACAAAATTCTTGGGCTTTTCCACAAAGACAGTGCCACTAGTTGGATTCACTACACCTGCTAAAATCTGCAGAAGTTTCCAAAGCAGAGTTAACGAAGAGATGCAAGTCACACTTACAAGCAACATTCGAAAGATTAGACCTTTCCCTGACCCATTCTGTATATGCAACGATCAGCTATAGTTTTAGACTATAAGAACTTGCAATGAGAGAGGAGAAAGACCTTGAGAAGGGTAGATTTACCACAGCCATTGGGACCAAGAAGCATCCATAATTGTCCAGAAGGAATCCGAAACGAGCAATCACGAAGAATAGGTACAGAAATTCCCGGTCTTGTAGTGGCGGAGAAACAGAGATTCCGACACTCGACGGCGACATCATCTGAGACTCCGGTTCTGCGGTAACCAGCAGAAGGAGAAGCACTCGGTATACAGCGAAGAGGGAAGACGCGAGGAGGAGGAGAAGCTGAGAATAAACAGTTAGCGTTCATCTTCTCTCTAGAAGAATTGAAGTTGCAGCTTCTTCCTTCTTCGTCTCAAACCTCATCAGTCATCACAGAACAGGGTTTATCGAACCGGTGGACGGGACCAGTTAAGAACATTCGGTTTGGTTCGACCCGGTTTAGTTTATCTTTGTTCATTTTTATGTTCAGTTTCTGACAACGAACTTATCGGTTCAAGATTTTTTAAACGTGTTGCATTACAAAACGTGTTGCATTACAAAACGTGTTTTACTTGTAATGAAATAACATCCTTGTAATTGATCAAACATTAGATGATCTTGTTTTTTCAATTCCAAACACAATGATCTTGTGCTTATAACCATTGTTCTAAAAATCAACCGTCCACCTAATCGGCGAATCGGATATCAACAAAATAATTTTAATGATTTTATCAAACCGATTTTATACGTTTAAAAATCAACCTAAACCTATGCTTAAACAATCTTTATATATAAAGAAGAGATGGTCTCTCTTCTGGTGTTGCCACGTCACTAAATAAAGGAAGGTGAGACCTACACGTGTCCATTAAATGATACGGTGCGTTTAGCTTGCTGTCCAAGCTTAATATTCTTTGGGCCTGGTCTGTCACTGTAATCTGCGAGCCCATTTTCCAGAGGCCCCTTTCTTTTCAATCTCTGAAACCCTAAAATTATCTTCTCTGTTCTCTAACACCAACCATGGAGTCTCTTGAGTTTAGGCGACTCGAATCGACGCGAAGAATCTACACGTTCGTCTGCGAACTGTCCACTTCTTCTGTAATTTCTCATTCAATGAATCTACCTTTTTAAAGTCGATGAATCTGATGCTATAAATACGTGGGCCTTGAACCCATAAACTTCATCATTATATGGCTAACTTCTTTCTCCTCCTTGATAATGTGAAAGACTGGCGATGTAGCACCACTGAAGTTCTCTACTTAGATTCTGGAAGACGGCGAGCTGACATGCTCCTCCTGAACGTAGAGGTAATTCTGGCGAACCAAAAAAGTCAATAGCTTTCTTTCTTTTTGAAGATGTATGATTTTTACAATTCAAGCAACTCTTATGCAAACCACCGTCTAAGTCCACCGTTTGAATACCTTCAACCATTTTTTCAAGGCATGTTTGATTTACTCGGTGAGCGGGTTCGACGTGATGCGGAGCAACCTCAACTACAAATTTTCCAACTCTCCTTCGTCAATACATTTCAGCGACTTGACCGATTATGCCGAAATAACAGAACCGGTGAGGTGATACCTCAAGAGCTGTTCCAGTTTCGCGATTACGAACAGGTCCAACACTTCTTCCTGGTCACTCTCTCAAACTCTGCTACTCCCACTTTACAATCTAAACATGTTTTATTCAGAGGTAACAACAATTAATATGACAAATATAATTTAAAAATTCAATGTTAATTCAGCCGTGAAAAACACACGCATTATGACGAGTTTGGCTATTTAAATTAATTGTAATGAAATACATACTACAAAAATTTTGAACTTCTCTTGGGACTGTGAGAAAGTTAAAGGAGAAAACTTATTTAACCAAGCCGTGTTAACTTTTTGCAGATATATATCTTCATTGTGTTCATGGTCACCCACAATCAAGAAATTGAGAAATAACATTTTTACAGATGGAGCACTCTCCTCTTTCAATCTCTCTTACAGAGTTATAGTACTTAGCGGCATAAAATGACCCGACTTGATAATAAATCAGGTAATTATGACCATCCTTATATAATCTCTCTGACACCTCCGCGTTGTATATTTCTCTCAAGAGTTATTATGTTGTCTTTAACTTGAGGTTTATTACAAGTAGTTGTTGATCTCTCTCCATGTTATGAGATTCCTACTGGTTTTGAGGTATATCATTATCACATTTCACATTTCAGGTTGAGCCCAAAGTTGAAACTGAATCATGGGTTTGTAATGGCTGGTTTTAATGAAATTTTGTTGTAATGGGAAAATGGTTAGACTGTAGTCCTAAACAGAAGAAGAGATCGAAAGCAAAATTTGACAGAGATTCTTTGAAGAGGGCATTAAGATTAAGGATTTTCTCCAAACCAGCTTTCTAGAGATCGACTTATTCACGAGGTGGTCTTAGTGAAAGGATTGTTGTGAGAGCCGGTTTTAACCGACTACAAACACTGAGTATTCTTTGGTTTCTATATTTAACCTCTCTTCTCCTGCTCTTTGTCTTGCAACTCCACTACAGTCTCCCGTTTTCCTCTCAAACCCTTTGGTAATTTCCTTTTTCATGCGTCAATTTGATTTAATCATTTTCGGAATTCGATTTATTTATCTGAGTTTGGTATACAACGTCTAACTATAAAAAGATTGAAAGAAAAAGTGGATGTGGCATCTTGGAGTCGCCACTTGACTTTGACCAAAATATGTAATCCAGATATTTTAATTAGTTCTTGACCAAAAAGAACAACATTTTAAATAGTACGAATCGAATCAATGATTCAGTATTATTTACTAAATAAACTGTTATGGCTCTAATGCCCAAACATAATAAAGCATGAATTAGGGACACTATATTACAAGATGTATTATGCACTCCATAACGTTCTGACATTCATATGCTGACATCCTACATAACTATTTAAAGATCGCATAAACATAATGGTTCACATCATGATTTTTAACATGGGATATAACCAAACCCATTGAAGCTAAAAACAAATATAAATCTAAATATTTAACGAAATCAGAATAGACTCACCACATCATGTTTTCTCTCATGTGAGATTGCCACCTCATCAAATAGACTCACCACAAATTAACATCTTACTTTAATTATTAAAAATTTATTAAAAACTCCACATTTATCACTCTCTTATTATTTATAATAAATATATTAACACAATATTAAAAGTCCATATATTTTCATGATTAAATATGAATTAAACACAAACTAATTGAAAACTTTATATTTTAAATATTGTTTTAATATAATTTTAAATAAATATTTTAATGATTAAAGATGATTTAAACCCAAATCAATTATAATTTTTAAAATTCTAATTAATATTTTAGCATAAATATTAACAAATATAAAATTAAAACTTTTAGTTGTACTAATATATTCATATTTTAAGTTATTTAAAGAAATTATATTGTTTCCTTAAACAATACAATCATTTACATCATATATTTTATAACTGAAAAATAAATATTAAAATATTTACATAATTTATAATTTAAATACAAGTAAATAAACAGAAAAGAATATGAATAGTCATTTATCATTTGATATCATAGACCATCAAAACATGAGAACTTTTTAAAATAAGTATTCAAGAATTTATATTGTTTCATTAAGCACTATAATCATCTACAATATATAAAATCAACTACGTCATATATGTTATATTATTTTAATATTTATTTTTAATATATAATGGTTTGAAATAAATATTAAAATATTTTTATTATTTTATAATTTAAATAATGTAAATAAACTGAAAAGAATATGAATAGTCATTTACCATTTGATATCATAAATGAAAAACAACATAATTTATTAAAAATAGTATTAATAAATTTAGTTGTATTACTCTATTTGTATTAAGCTTTAAATTTTCTATTGAAAAATTTATGACCAGTGTTAATCAAAACTTATACTTAATGATACTTTTTAACATTATATATAAGTAAATAATTTTAAGTAAAATCAGAATATTAATCAATACAATAAAATATTTCAATTTACTGATAATTTATAGTAAATACAAGCCATTTATATTAAATAAATTTAATGTCAAAAATATTTTCAAAATTAATTAATATCATTTTGTTTTGCATATCATAATTATTTATTCGGATAAGATGGTATACTTGGACATTAAATATAATAACATATACAAAATTCAAACAAACATTTATCTTTATGACTAATAAAATTAGTAGGTTTTCAAGTTCCATAACTAATTTAAAATATGTTTAGTATAATGCATTATCCATATTTCTATGTTAAATTCAGATAACTATAGTTATAAGAAATTTGCTTACTATTAAAGTCAAAATAGAACAAATATCAAAAATAAAAAATAACACATTTACATTTTTGATGAATTGTTTTAATGGTTAAACAATTATATAATTTTTAAAAAGGATGATAACAAAATAGTGAAGTTAATGTAACTTATTATTGAAAGTAAAATAAAAAATAAATAAATCATAAGTTATGTGAACATAATATCTAAAGTTATTATATCTAAATAATTTTGAAAAATAGAATTCATTACTTACTAACTTAAAATTTTTAAATGTAATTTCAATACTGATAAGAAAAAATATATATACCTCAAGAGTTCAACAAGAGACGCAATATCAAATAAAATGACAAAAAAACAAAGATGGGAAGAAGTGCAACTAAATGACTTATACAAAATAAATAAATTAAAAAATGTACACCGACATAACACAAATAGAACATAAACTTATTCAAATAATTACAATAATCGTATTAAAAAACTTAGTCAACTGAACAAAATTAAGACTTGATCATTTTACAACAAACAAATTCAACAGAAAAAATAAGAAAATAAGAAAAATAACAAAAAAAATAATGATCAATACATAATAGAACCAAACCCTTTAAAACTAAACACAAATATTAAAACACTGCAATTTATTAAATATAGCAGTATAGCAACATGTTAATTATATAATATAACTAATAGTATATATATAATTTTATGATATGATATTCATATTTAAAATGTTGATTTACGCAATTTTATATTTTGTTGTAAGTTTCTTTATTTTTTTCACTTTTATCAAACTAAGTAAAACATTTTTTTGTGACAAATATTTGTGCTAATATTTATTTATTTAACAATATTATAAATTTATTAATTTTTAATTCATGAACTTTATTATTGATATTAAATTTATATATAGTAGAAGAAAACATAAAACATATTTTACTTAAAAATTATAATATAAAAAACTTTTTATGTTTTAGTAAAATTGATATCTAATTCATAAAATATTACAAAAGCTAAATATATTTATCGTTTTTTGATATTAAACTTAATAGATCGAATACCAGCGGTATATAAGATTGATATTAAACTTTGTATACCAGCATTTTTTGATATTAAACTTATGATTGCTATTTTTATAAATCCGGATTAAAATATCTAAAATTCGAAATCCGGATTGAACATCTCTACAAATTAAACAAAACTACAAACATATGTAAGATTGTTAAAAATCCTACAAATATGGTATTAGAAGTTAAAGACTTGGAGATTGCTTGACTAACAAGTAAATACTCACACCACTCAAACCAAAAAATTACAAATACACACAACAACCTTATTTTCCGGTACAAAAAGCCTTAAACACGATTCACAAACTCAATTGATAACACCTTACAAAAAAGGTTGAGCCCAACACTTTTACAAACCTAGGATAATACATCCAATTACTATAAGAACTTTCATAAGGTCCAACCAAACGTACTCGCTTCAAAACCCACCAATATTTTAAAAATACAATACACATCTTTTGTAAATGTAAACCTAAAACACAAACCACAAAATTATATAATAATAATAACCTAGATCATAAGTAAAGTATATCCCGCCCGTAGGGCGGGCCTACCCTAGTAATCTTATATAAAAGATCTAATCACCGTTTATCCATTTTTAGAACATTGCTAATAATCATGGTTTCTAATTTTCAGATGGATGAAGATTGAAAAATATATACCTTGTATTCACCATCAAAACTTTCTTTTTCAATTATAGAGCATCAAAACATCTTCAACTATATATACATAATATTTACAAGAAGGATTTAAAGGAGTACAGGAACATTAACTAACAAAGATATGAAAAACGCTTCTTCAATTAAAATGGAGCTGAGACAATGTCCCAACCAATAGGATCAAGAAAGATTAGTCTCTCTTCTTCATCATCATTATCATAATCCTTCAAATCTAAACATCTTCTTCCTCTTTTCTCCTCCTCAGCCCTTAACCCCTCTTGCGTCTCCTGCATTGATGAAAATGTTAAAAGAAAAGAATAGAAAAACAAAATCATAGAAAGTTGATTAAGTAAAATGATTGGTAACCTTTGTGAAAATATGCATAGCTTCCTCAAATGTCTTTGTTTTGATCACAAACAATGCTTCCTCTCGAGCATTTTCTATTTGATCGAGATGCAATGTCATGGGCTCTGTCTCTATCGACGACTTCCTCTCTAACATCTGCCTCCTCTTGCCTACTTCCATTGTTGAATCTCTCATATATAAGTTTTGCTACTATATTAATAGAAGAGTGGATCTTTTGGATCCAAGAACTGAATCCATTATGAATAATATCGCATGTTTATATAGTATTGGTATAAGTACGATGTGGGGACGTATAAAGAAGAGGTAAGAAGCTCTGTCACGCAACAAGGCGTGTTAGGGCGGGTCAAGGCGGTGAACTTGGACACGTGACATGTCAAGAATGGTGGTGGCTTTCCACGTGTTAAGATGACGCAGTCAACACTAGCATGCAATTTCGATTTGCATGAACACTGTTGTAGATAACGTAAACAACAGAGCTCTACCTTCTTCCCACGTTTTTATATTCTTTTACTATTTGTTCTCTTTGTTTAAAATAAGCATTGGTCGGCGCAGTGAGACATTTGGAATGTATTGGTACGTGGAAGTTTTGTTACTATTATTTACAGGGGACGTTAGGTTTGACACATTCATATGACTTTTATCTAATAATCAACATCTTACACAAAAGCATATATGGATATAGAGGCTCTCTCTCTCTCTCAAGCACATTCTCCTTATAAACAATGAATGCTTTTGGCTCTTGCAATTGCATCACGCACCTTTCTAATCGGTTCATCATACAAGTAAGCTGGGTTATCAAACTCTGATGCTAAGCTTTCTTCCCCAAGCAATGCTCTAAACGAGTCTGCTACAGATGTTGAAAGTGATTCAAGATTGTATCCTCCTTCCAAGAAGAACACACAACGCCCTCCGCATACTTCTTTAGCTAACTGTTTTATATCTTTCGCCAGTGAGTAGTATGTTCCGGTTGTGAACTGTAGATTCGCTAGTGGATCCAGGACATGAGCATCATACCTAACAACAGATATGTGGAGAGACTGATGATGAGATGGTTTAAACATAAACGGTTAAGTTTCTCCACTTACCCGGCAGAAACAAGAATAAGATCTGGCTTGAAACGTTGAACACATGGAACAATGATTTCTTCAAAAGTAGTTCTCATTGCCATATCACCTGATCCTCCAGGTAATGGTAAGTTTAGAGTGGTGCCTTCACCTTTTCCTTTGCCTATGTCATTGATCTTCCCTGTTCCAGGATAGCTTCCATCCTGCAATTTTTATTCAGACATAAACATAAAGACTTGTGTTCATTCTTTAAACTAAAATAACAAGTAGGCTTTACCTGATGAGTTGACAAAAAGAATATATCAGGGTCTTCTGAAAACGCATCATTTGTGCCATTTCCATGGTGAACATCAAAGTCAATAATGAAGACGCGTTTCAGACCATGTGCTCGTTGGGCGTGACGAGCTGCGATTGCAACATTACCAAAAACGCAGAACCCCATTGGACCTTTTGGCACGGCGTGGTGTCCTGGAGGTCTTATCAATGCAAAGCCAGCTGGAGGGTTCAGGCTGTTTCTGGATGCTGTGATCTGAAACATATAGTCATCATCAAGTTGCTAAGAAATCACAACCTTTTCCAACGTTAATGAATCTGAAGCAGTAAAAAGCAGGCTAACATGGTGAGATGAGACATCACCACTGAATCAACTAAAGCCATTCCAGCTCCTGCTGCGATAAGTGAATCTTGGAATGTCTGGGACAGAGGGAAGAGATTCAGGCAGGGGAAATGATTCTTTTGGAGATGTAAAGAGATGAGCACAAAGAGCTTACCGTTGAAGTGGCATATGTTGGTCCAGAACCTTCAATGAATATTAGTCCTGAATCTGAAGCTTCATCCATTGCCTAAACTAAGAATGAATTTGTAAATGGTCAGATAAATTTGAACTCGTATTCTTTATTATCTGCAAACCTACTTTCTTTGCTATTAGGCGTCTATTACTGGCTGCTTATTGGAGTAAAAAGTTTGCCAATAGATAGATGCTTTATAATATTAACATGAGGAGAGTAAATAACCTTCTCCAGACCTAAGACATAAGCCTTTTCGTGAACATTTGCAATGTCTTCTATAGTCGCATTCTTGAAATTTGCAAGTTCAAGAATGTCTGAACCACGGAACTGAATACACGAAGTTAAAACAAAAGATGAGTCTTTGAAGACACTGAATGGTGAATACAACAAAAGCCTACCTACTAGATATATAGAACATGTGTTGGGAAGAATCCTACATAGTTTGTATGTGAGAAGAAATGTGCAAGTCCAAACAAAAATGCAGTTCATATGATAATCTAACTACAGTCAAGTGCAAGATCAATTCTACAAAATTTCAAGCTAGGATAACTTTCCACAAGAATTGTGATTCAGAGAGATATATACATACTGATCTGTATCTTCTTGAGACCTGCATTAAGATAACTGAATGTCAAGAGATTAATCACCTTGGGAGTGAGCTCATTCTTCTCAAGAGCTGTAACAATGGCAGGAACTCTCGCACTGCATTCCGGATGTGAGTCCTGTGACCAGAAAGACAAGTTTAAAGAATGTAGAAGAAAGGATAGAAAGAAGCAAGTACAAAAAAGGAAACCTTGTTATGACCCAATGCAGCAGATACACTATAGATGACACGAGCATCGGTTAATTGTTCAGTAGAAGGTAACAGAGGATCCTTCTCTGTACTAAACGAGCAACAAGTGTAAGCTCTGTTGTTGTGTTTCACAAGATGTTTTCTCCACAAACTCAATCCATTCCGCAAATTAAAACCAACCACATGATGATTCTTCCTGCATATGCTTCTGGTCCCAGAAAGTTCACCACTTCCTAAAGCAGTTAAAATGTCATTTCCAGTATAGAGAAATAAACATTGAGAACATGGGAAGCTCATCAATCCGTTAACTGAAACCACTCAAAGTCATCAGATCTAATATTAATAAACTAGTCATTATCCACACATCATGTCTCGTTTTTTCTTAATACAAACTGTGTTTACGAATGATAAAGTTAATAAATTTACATAAAACCAGACAGAACATGGCTGATAGAGAAGAGTAGATAATGTGGAAAAGGAGTAAGAGAGTTACGAGGAACAGATAGAGTCCGGACAGTAAGCGCCATGAACATGATTGTCCCTCGCCGTTAAGCTCAGAGTTTCTCTTTGTTGGAGGCAGCAAGAAGACAAATATAGAAAGTAAACAAATGGATAGGCTTTTTATGGTCAAACTCCTTTCTCTTCTATAATGCTTATTTATGATCACTTATCAAATTAATTTGTAAGACTACTAAGATAACTTAGTAAGACTATTAATTGCAATGTGAAAATTAAAATTTAATAAATAAAAACGTTGTTGTCCATTTGAGGCAGAGCTAAAAAATGGAGTTTTCTGCTTTAGTGTTTGAACCCTGTTTTTCTCTGTACATCTACATTTGCAAATGAACGAGTGAGAACCCACCTAGCATTTCATTCTCAAAGATAAAGAAAGAGATTTGCAAAAGAAAATCGTTTTTTTTTCCATGCTAAACAGGAATAGATCATAAGTAATAACATTTATATGGAACATAAAAGAAAGAAAGCTAAGAAGATCTCCCTATGAAAGCTTTTATATTTCTTCACCAAGCAATGATTCAAGAAGAGCCGCCTCTTCCTCCTGTCCAAAATACCAGTTTCTTTTCAACATCTTTTTCTTTTTCTCAAACAATGACTCTAGTTTAAAAGTTTGTTGATGTTATGTACGTACCACCAATGCATTGAACTCGGTTTCCTCGTCTATGGCGCTGATCACGGCTGGGTCGTCTAGGAGCTCCTGTAACCCATTGGCATACACGTGTTAGCTTAACTTCATATTGTTACAGGATTAGATGCAATTCTCCCTTCTACATCCAGAAAACTCAAAGAACCAAGTTCTTTTTCTTTTTGCTCTCTCTATAGTTTTACTATAAACATCACTATTATGAATCGTATGTTTGCTAACTAAGCCCTATCAAGTAATCTACTGGACCAGTTTTAAAGTCTTCTTTCTTCTTTCCTGAAGCCACAGACTTTCAACGTCTAGTACTGCAACTTTTGCTCAACTACTTTCTAGTAACTCACAAGAGTCGGTAAGTACATAACAGAGAGGTTCACTTACATCATCAGCAATTTGCAGTAGCCCATTCGAATCCTGCATAGATGGGATTGGCGTTTATCACTCTTGTTTCTAATCCATATCTTTTTCTTTACATGAAAAATGATACGGTTGGCAAAAAAATTTAAAACAACCAAAATCTACAAACTTACCTTAGCAGCAACAAAGAGAAGTGGATCTGAAGGCGTGTAGACCATATAGTGTGATCCATCCTGATATCAGAATTCATGTTTAGACAACTTAAAAACAAAAAGGTGCATATCATAGCTTTGAAGCTTCTCGTTCTACAAAATTCCATTCACAATTACAGTGGTGTTCAGCTTTGGATCCACAAAATGTAGAACTACATACAATCTTGGTTCAGACCTCGTCATGCCAAATTGAGAAACTGAATGTCGTGCTTAATCATTAAAGTTATGCTGTATTTGTAACATCTCAAAAGACACCTCAAATTATCAAAAAGATGAATGCTGAAAGCAATGATATACCAGATGAAAACATGTAATCTCAACCCCTTCAGTTGGCAAGCCTTCAACATCTTGGCCATCATCTGAAAATAGTTGATGTTCTACACATTTAATGACATGAGCAAAGTAGGACACACAACGATAAGCTATAAGCATATGAGCAGACCCGTAAAAACACCTCTCACTTAGAAGGAAGTAGATAAAAAGAACCAAACGTGATATAACCACAGACTTTTTACTAAAGATGCAAGTTCACAGGACAATGCAAGTTCACAGGTTTTCTACCTATAATCTCGCAATCTGATAATTTAACTGACATTCAATCATTTATAAAAGCATGATACCCTATATCCAATATCCATAGTAAATACGAAGCGAAGATCATTTAGTGTGTGCTCATGTAGAGCCGATGCTAGGGAATATTAATCAGAAGACTTGTCGTCATGCATAAATATGGAAAGAAAGAGCTAGTTGCCTGTGCGAAAATCGAAGACATTATCTTCAGTGTAGCAAAAGCCTCCTCTTGCAGTGTAACAGAATCTGGTTTACAGTGATAAACCCATTAGATGGTATCAGAGACAAAGAAACATAGGAAACTAAAGCTTGAATTATTCTTGAAACAGGGCAGGGTCCTACCCGCTGTGTACAAGATGCATATGGATCTTTGCAAGAGCATAAGCAGCAGCAGGAAGAAGAGATTCAACCTCTTCATCACTGACCTACAAAAGTCAGAAACACCCGCTAATCAAAACAAAGGTTCTGAACAAAGCAATTTAAAGCTAGAAAATGACTATTCCACAAAAAAATTGTGTGCAAAATGGAAATAGGAGAAAGATTGATAAAGAAGAAAACTTACAGCTGACCATCCATCTACGTTTGTGCTCTTCAAAATCTGAACTGGCCTGAAGCAAGAAGCAATTTTCAATCAAGTAAGGAGGAAAGAAGAAGTTGCCAACATGATAAGAGAAGAAGTAAAAACAGAACATTGACTCACGTATCAACAGGGCAAAGAAGCATACAATCCTCTCCTTTACTACTTGTAAACACTCTTCGTATCACACAATCCAATGGGCTATTGTTTGTCGGATCAACCTATCTCAATCACAACAAAACCCCACTTAGCTTCTCCATCACCCAAAAAACACCAAAGAGTGAAGCTTTATGGGGAAAGAAAAGAAGTGACTCACAACAGTTGCGATACGCTTCTTAGAAGCCATAAGAACTCTACCAGTTTCATCAATCACAAACCCAGCAGGTGGTTTAGGTATGGTCGGAGGAGAGTTTGCAAGAGAACCATCCTCATAATCTTCCTCAAGAACAGCATCTGCATCTCTCACTTCCCAATTCTCCTCAAGTTTCACACTTTTCCCCTTTTTCTTCCGTTTCTTGTTGGTACTACCGTTACCACTACCCGTTGAAGCTTTCTTCGTCTGTGGATTCAACGCTGAGGTGATGCAGAGACGAAGATGGCGGGTGTTGCTCGGGGACGAGACAGATAACGAGACGGGAAATGAAGATGATGGGTTTGGGAATTGATTGATGTTGGAGTAGGAAAGAGTCGAACTTGGTGAAGGCGAAGTCAAGGAGAATGAGAAAGCCATTGAAGCTAGAGAGAAGCTGAGCAAAGTGAATTCGCCGGAGATAGTGTGTTGAAGTTTTTAGACCGTAAAGTGATGTGCTTTCGAGTAAACCACTTAACGGTTCACTGTGACTAAACCATAAAATTAGTAAACCGGTAACACGTGTCTAAACCAATTTGGTTCCTTAGTAAAGAATCACAGATGTAAGGAGAGTTTGAAAGAACATCCATTTCAGATTCATTACAATAATGTATACGAATCTATAAAGCTACATTACAATAAAGTTTGTATGTATAACATCTCAGCTTTCTTTTCTTTACCAAGGATTTATGAACTATATATACTGTAACATTATTCTCAATATTCATAAACTTGAGCAGCAGAAGCTTGTAGTGAAGCAAGTTCATCACAATCCGCTGGGATCCAGCCAATGGATTGTTTCTCATTGTCATAGATTATCATCTGATCTTGCATCGATATATCTGTCAAAACAAAAGTGTTACTATGTCTTTCTATTCCTGAATCTGCCAATGGTTATAGTACAATAAGGACTTTACCGCCAATGAGGTTTAAGTTCTGGAGACCTATCTCTGTGCCATTCAAGATTCCTAAACATGCATTTCCCTTCCTCTGCAACATTTCAACCAATTCTTTAGCATTGTGCTAAAAATAGTCAGAGACTTTGAGAAAAGATTGCTTACAGAGATGATGAGATAAGCTTCTGGGGGTATTTCAAACAGAGTTTTTGATCTCCACCCGGTTTTGAAGCTTAATGCTAGAGGCTTGAAATACTTCTTCACTTCCTCTATACTCATGAACGGTCTACGTCCTTGCCAACACAGAGGCAGCGTGTGATCATCCCTTGCTTCTTTCAATGGCTTTCCACTTAGCTCTTTTTTTAGCTACCAAAGAACCAAACAAAACATGTTAAAGAAAAACCAGTCTCTTCTCTCTTTATCCTATACGGTGTTTTTACAAGTTCCTTACCAAGTATGTGACTGCCTGATACGCCTTGGAGTTGAAATACGTGTAAGAACTGCCACTATCAAATATTGTCATTAAATTCTTCAACCCCGTTGTTCTCCCGCCGAATAGAAGTTCTCCTCCCGTAGCAGGAGAGTAGTGTTTTCTGAGAGGAAACAAATGTTATTAGAGCAAGAAGAGAGTGATACGGTTAACAAAGAGAAGAGGTAAAATTACGAGTTTTCACGAGACATGGGTGTCCAAGAGACTCTTGAAGAATCATAAAGATCGTTGCCAAAAAACAGAATCCCTCCACCTAGACTGCTTAAGCAATGACCAAGAACATTCTTGACATGACCTTGGCTATGAAGCTGTGATAGAATGCTTACTTTCCCCCTACCAAGACCCAATACTCCATCTAGAGGATGATGACTCGATGCCCCTGGGATTTGATCGTATCCGCATCTGTTACTCAAAATGAAACTCCAATGAGGAAAACTAACTCCTTAAACTACAATAAAAACTGTTGGTCCAAAGATAAGTATATACCCGAGAGCAAGACGTGGGGTGAGACGCAGACCTTCTGTATAGTTCAAGGAGAAGACATCTCTTACAAGAACACCAAGAGAAGATCCTCCATCAGCATACTCAACCTCATAGTCACATTGCTCTGCTGCATCATATCTATGGTTACCATTCAAATGCATCGCCTTGCATAATGGATCATTGCAAGGGATTAGATCGTTGCTAGGCTGATAAAGTGGATGAGGTGCCTGAAAGCCAAAACAAGATCCGTGCAGTTATGACATAGGATCAATAAGAAACAGAAGACTGAAGATGAAACTAGTATATTACCTCCAAGCAACGAACACAAGGAGCATCACATTGGAGCCAAGTAAGATCACTACCAGTGTCAAGATCAAGATAATAAGGTCTTGGTGGTTGTCCTATCTTGATGGTAACATTATAATACCTGTTCCAAACCAATGAATCAAACCTCATATGAGTTTCTGAAATGAGAGAACGTAAGCAATAAGTTTGTGAAGTTACCCAAGAGGATAAACGTTTCCATGAACTGGGAATACAATTGAAGAGCCAGCTCTGGTGAATCTACCAGAAAAACCTGAAGTTTTCCTCCATCTGAAGTCAACTGCCGACGAAATTCCCAGAACCAGAGACATCACCATCAACAGAATCATCAAACGAACATTCATTTTCACCATCTTCACGGTTAGTGAGGTGAAATAAAATATGATAGAATAAGTTTGTATTAGCCAATCACGTGATGGTGATGATGAAGGTGGAAAACGACAGAGGCAAAGACATTTACGAGTTGAAGATATTTATTACAAGAAAATTGTCTTTATATTGAATGCGTAAAAGGACTTTTTGCAATATAAGCAAAGAAAGAATATTTTTTTTTGACTTGGCATAAGTAGACAGGTAAGAGGATTCTTAGCTTAAACCATAGGACTCAAGGAACAAATATTCCAGGTTGTTTCTTAGTATCTGCGCAAATCCATGAATCGAGTTAAAGAATATTACTGATGAGAAAGAGTAGAGCCCAAAGTATATCTTGCAGCTGAAGTAAGCAATCTTGTTGGCATCTTTCTTCAATTCAAATCAACACAGAACAATGAGTGAGCTTGCCACCTTATGAGGAAAGAAGCACCTCACACAATCTTCATCATCATCATTACCACTCCACTATAACGTCATCTTTCTGATTCTGACTATAACTTGACATCTCATTCGCTATCATCTTCATCATCCAATCCATTCCTGTACCTAACAAGCTCTGCATCAACCTTAGCCTTTCTAGGACTCATCAACACAAGTTCAGCCAATCTCCTCCTAGCTAAATAAACCTCATTCGGTTCCACTAGCTCCCCTCTCTTATACGCCTCTCTCAAAAACACAGTATGAAGCTTCCCGTAATTCCCACGAGTCGAAATATAGAATATCCCCTGATGCTGCAGAAGAAACTCTTTCAGCTTCTTAGGCAAGTTCATAACGTTCCTGAAATGAGCAATCCTCTCAAGAGTGATCTTCTTCTCCACAGTCAAAGACAACAACTCGTGGATACAAGCAACAGCTCTCTTCTCCAACCTCTTCTGCGCTTCCAACGATCTCAAATCATAACCAGAGATATCCTCGTAAGGTGACCAGTAAGGAAGCCTCTGCCATTTCCAAACAGCGATACGAAAGTACTTCCCTATCTTAAAACCAGGAGGAAAGTTCACAACGAATGAGAATCTAACATCCTCTGCATCGATCCCTTTCGTCCTATACTCAATCTCTCTAACTCTCTCTATAGCACAAACAGATAAACTTTGTTCTCTACTCACAATCTCTATATACTTATCTCTAGTCTCATCAGCATCCACAAGCTTAAAGAACTCAGGATGTTTCAGAATCACAGAGTACTCAAAATCCTCAGGGAGACCAAACTCACTCCTAGCAATCCTAACATGTTCTAAACGTATCCGACCAGTGTTCGACATCATCACCAGCTTCCTCAACCTTGTCACGGCCTCAGATATCTGAGAGAGCACAGCTTCTTGCTCATCACGGATCTGATCCAAAGCCTTTTTAGTTAATCTACAGTAGAGGATTCTCTGAACAGGATGCTCGTAGACTTCGAACACGTGTGGGAACTTGAGGAGGAAAGCTCCAGGCTCGTGCTGCTTGAATCCGAGGCCGAGACGGCGAGCTAAGGTGTCGAGGAGAGAGATTGGGATGGTGTTGTTGGGTTGCGAGAGGATTAGGCTGTGAAATTTGATGACTTTGCGGATTTTTTTCTCGACTTCCATGTAGTTGTCGTAGCCATGGTCACGGACTCGTTCTTGCTTTGCGGGGATGGTGGTGGATTGAGAGAAGGGTTTGATGAGGGTTAGGTGAATCAAAGGTAGAAGCTTTGTTGCTAGTTTTGTCTTAGGGTTTAAGCTTGTCGAAGCATTTCCCAGTAAAAACTTCATCTTTGCTGTTCTGTCTGAAAGGTTCCGAAGAGAGAGAGAGTTAAGTGTTGGCTTTAGGGCTTCATTATCTAGACCAGGAAGAAACACTTTTGGGCCCAATGGTTTGTATTGAGATTGATCTGTCTAGGACCACCCATTGGATTCTCGGTTCGGTTTCAATTATGTTCTTTCAGTTTCAGAGTATTTCGGTTCAATTATTTTGATTTTAATTTATTTCAAAAAATAAAACTAGAAATCAGTTAATTTCCAAATAGTTCTAGATCCTATTCGGTTTCAATTCGGTCTTGGTTCAATTCTAATTCTATAGATATACAATCCAGTTGGGATAACTGATAAGATTCAAACCTGAACCTAGTCTCGATTTTTAGTTTGGTTCTGCCTATTAGCTTCTATGTTCTCTGACCTCCAGTTTCTATAGTTGTAATCAGTATTTACCTGACTGTACATAGTTTCAATTCAAGGATAGAGAAACCAACAAGGTGATGTGTATTATAATCTTTCTCTCTTTATTTACAGTGGGAGAGGAAGGTGCATACTTAGCTAGATACAGTTTTTACAAGTGAAACGATGACGGTAACAGCATCAAGTTTTCCACCTCTGTATCCATCATGTCCTTCTTCTTTAGCTGCGTCTGCAAATGGCGTTCTCTCTGTCTCAGATCTTCCCACCTCTTGTGCCTTTGCAGCTAACAACTCTGCTATTTTCTGCTACAACAACAATATATTAATCAACACTATTCAACAACCATTGATGTAATAATGTAACATTGAGCACCTGAGGTTCCAAACTCTGTTCAAGTAACCTGGAAACTATTGAAACAATCTCTTTCTCATACAAGTTGTCAAAGAGGCCATCAGTTGCTGTAATGACAACATCACCCTCTTCCAGATTCACATGGTAAACCTGTAGTTTGTGTGAAACAAGACCGCATATATTCTTGTTTTTGAGTAAACTTTCAAGAGTGTATGCCTGCTATACTTGGAAAGCAATAAGCAACTCGTACCTCTGCAAGTTTTAGGACATCATCTCCTTGCGTAATGTGCAAGGGAAAACAAAAATGATGAAACATAGGAGATGACTTCTGCAATACTGTTCTGTTCCTGATAACGATGAATCCTGAGTCTCCAATATTGGCAATGTGGAGTTCCTACAAAGTAGTTTTACATGATCACGGTCTGACTCTAGTCTCAACGCACTGTTATTATCACTTAAAAATGATTGTCAATGTAACAAAGTCTCACATTATTGCTAAGATGAGCAATCAAGGCTGTGGATGATCCAGATGACTTAGTCTCATTGACACTTCTATGAAGAACTTGAAGTGGATCACATATCTCTGCAATTTCATCAGAAACAATCTTTTGACAGTTGCTCATGAGTTCTTGAGCATACATCCCCTCACTGATTCCTGAAAGATGAACCAAAGGTACAGTCGATAAGAAACAGCTGCAAGTGAGTGTTTTGGAAACTTTAAACGAACCTTCAAAAGACCACTGAGAGACTCCGTCTGCAACACCTAACCAGTTGTTGTCAGAGATAAAATAAGCATCTTCCCGACCTGCCAATGCCTGGACATCATTATTTTTTACATTACTAACCATATAACATAAGTGTACGTATTCCAAAATTAGAAATGGTCAGAAGTGATATGAAATCTCTCAGGCTACTGTTTCTTTATTATGCTGTACTAACAATAATATTAATATGCTATAGAGTCCAATCATATTCACAAATTCTCTGCAATTGTAAGATTTTTGAAAAAAGATTGTGAGAATTAATGAAATGCAGAAGGTGATAGTAAAGCAACTACTTGTACGTGTTGAAAACAAGTGAACTGCAAACAGAAGGAATCATAGGTACCTTAGAGGGGTTTTGGAGTGAAGCAACACCAGATTCCAAGTAAAATGATTTAGACACAAGCTCTTCCCTGTTTAGATGTCAAACATCCAAGCACAGCAAAACAAACATGCTTTTATAAAAACTCCAATATGATTCTTACCCAGGAATGAATATATAAACATATACACGTACATTGTATGCAAGACAAATAGTATAGTTCGAGTAAAATAAATCACTTACTAACCTGTCTGAAGCCACTTCAATGGGTTGAAGACCGGCTGTTTCAGCTGCAGGAAGTTGAAGATCTTCATGATTTGTGTCATTGACAGTTTTAGATATGCTACCATTATCAATTTTACTGTCGATCACAGCTACTTCATCTTTTATGGTTGAAGCCACACTTTCTCCGTCATTTGCCTTAATAAGAATGAAAACTAATTAGAATGATGACACTAGATGCTGTTGAAAGACACATTCCTAACATAACTTTAAAACTGCTTAATGGTTTAGACTTAGGACTCACCACTTCAGACGTATCAATTACAGGCGCTTCAGCAATCTCATCAACGCTGTGGTTTGTTGCTTCGGAAGTTGAAACTAGTTCATCAGGAGACGCATCAACTAGTTCATCAGGAGACACATCAACTAGTTCATCAGGAGACACATCAACTAGTTCATCAGGAGACACAGCAACTGTTGCTGTTGGTTCAACGACAAGATCTTCCTCAGCTTCAAAAGTCTTCATCAGGTCTTCCCTCTCTTCCAAACTGTCATCAAGTTCAATGGTAGAAACATGCGCAACTTCGGTGAGATCATTCAACTGCGAGTCATGCTCTAAACTAGATGGTCCAGGTCTTGTTTGCTCCTCCACTCGACTCTCAGTGAGTTGTTGATAGCCATTTGTCTCAGAGTCTCTTATTTCATTCACTGAGACTTTCTCCATAACTTCAGAAGAAAGTGGCTCTACATTCTCATTGGTTTTTTCTTCAGTAGAGCTAGTAGGGATAGCTTCTGCTACACTAACCATGGAGCTCGGATTAGACACACTAGCAACTTCAGCTTCAACTTCATCTCCACTCCCCAAAACATCCACTGCACTTTGCGTTTCTTTCTTTTTCTTAACAGGAGTACGAACCCTTTTACGATCCTTAATCTTGATCACATTGCTCAGAGTAGCAGGAGCAGCTTTCTCCTCTCTCTCAGAAACTGTTTCAATACTAGACCTGACCTGTTTCTTCTTCACAACAGATTTTTCCTTGGGAGACTCCAGTTCAGAACCATGATCTAGATCCACCAATGCATGTCCATCTTTCACTCCTTCCTCTTTTATCTTAGCATGTTGCTTCTTCTCTAGCTCCAAGCATCTCGCTTTTTCTTCAATCTCACGGTTCCTCTCAACTTCACTTGCATCACCGAATCGAAAGACATGGCTTCCATCCTTGAGCTCTGCAGATCCAAACAACTATAAGTACCAGGGTTCACACACTTCTAAAGAACCAAACTTTAGAAACAAAACTGAGTCAAAGAAAGAGAAAACACGGGCTTACGAGTGCTAGACACGAGATCAAGCTTTTCAGAAGCAGTAGAAGAGGAAGAAGACTGTGAAGAAGGTGAAGTAGAATTAGCCAACTGTGGTTGAGAAGACAATCTGAACTCAGAAACAGAGAATCTAATCCCACTCCGAGACAAACCCCATCGACGGTGAAGAGAAGAAGAAGAAGAGAAGATCAGAAAAGGAGGACGAGGAGGTTGAAGAGAAAGAACCATCAAAGGATCTGCCATTAACACAAACATTAAAAGTTTTTGCAACAGTCACATACTTTGCTTTAGAGACACGATGAAGAAGATAAAAACCCAGTGGTGACCCTCTGTTTCACTCTGTTTTGTTCGCTACACGCACGACACGTGGCTACTGTTTTTCTTACACAACATAAACAGATGTGTTTACTTTTCTTCTTGTCATTAAAAAAATCTCACCTTTTTCTTCTTCTCTATCTTCAAAGCAGAGATGGTGACGACGACTCTCAACGCTTCCTCTTCTCCTCTCCCAACCAAATCGTTCCTACCTTACCGCCCCCCTCCTCGCCGTCCGATCTCCTTCTCCCCCGTCTTCGCCGTCCACTCCACTGACCCCAAGAAGTCTTCCCAATCATCCTCTGTTCCGGGTAAATGGAGCTTAGACAGCTGGAAATCGATGAAAGCTTTGCAATTGCCGGAGTATCCAGATCAGAAGGATCTAGACTCTGTTCTAGAGACGCTATCCTCTTTTCCTCCCATTGTCTTCGCTGGAGAGGCGAGGAAACTTGAGGAGAAGCTTGGTCAAGCTGCCATGGGTCAGGCTTTTATGCTTCAAGGAGGTGATTGTGCTGAGAGTTTCAAGGAGTTCAACGCTAATAATATTAGGGATACCTTTAGGGTTCTTCTTCAGATGGGTGTTGTTCTCATGTTTGGTGGTCAGATGCCAGTTATAAAGGTTCGATTTTTTCACTCAACTCTGTTTTTTTTGTAGTCTTGTGTGTGTGGTCACATGCCAGTTATAAAGGTTCGATTTTTTAACTCAACTCTGTTCTGTTTTTAGTCTTGTGTGTGTTGATTCTGTGTATCAAGGTTCGGTTTTTCACTCAGCTCTGATTGTTCTTGAGCTTGTTTGCTGATTCTGTGTATAAAGGTTCGATTTTTTCACTCAACTCTGTTTTGTTTTGAGTCTTGTGTGTTGATTCTGTGTATCAAGGTTCGATTTTTTACTCAAGTTTGATTGTTTTTCTGTCTTGTGTGTGTTGATTTGGTTGTGGAAAGTTCATGTTTTGTTTGTTTTGAGGCTTCTGTGTTGTGGAAAGTGTTTGTTTTGTTTGTTTTGAGTCTTCTGTGTTGTAGAAAGTGTATGTTTTGTTTGTTTTGACTCTTCTGTGTTGTGGAAGGTTTATGATTTGTTTGTTTTGTCTTCTGTGTTGTGGAAATTTATGTTTTGTTTGTTGGGTTTTTGGGTGTTTCAGGTAGGGAGAATGGCGGGTCAGTTTGCGAAGCCAAGATCAGACCCGTTTGAAGAGAAAGATGGTGTGAAGCTGCCTAGTTACAGGGGAGATAACATAAACGGTGATGCTTTTGATGAGAAATCTAGGATTCCTGATCCTCATAGGATGGTTAGAGCGTATACACAGTCTGTAGCTACGTTGAATCTCTTGAGAGCATTTGCTACTGGTGGTTACGCAGCAATGCAGAGAGTTAGCCAGTGGAATCTTGATTTCAGCCAACATAGTGAACAGGGTGACAGGTTTGCTCAAGCTCTCTTAACTTGTGTTAAATCATTTGGAGACAAGCTTTGCTTAAGTCAGAAACTGTTGTTGTTGTTGTTGTGATGGAATAGGTACCGTGAATTGGCTAATAGAGTTGATGAGGCTTTAGGATTCATGGGTGCAGCTGGACTTACTAATGCACACCCGATCATGACTACTACTGAGTTTTGGACGTCCCATGAGTGCTTGCTACTGCCTTATGAGCAAGCACTGACAAGAGAAGACTCAACGTCTGGACTTTACTATGACTGCTCTGCTCACATGGTTTGGGTTGGGGAAAGAACTCGCCAACTAGACGGTGCTCATGTTGAGTTTTTGAGGGGAATCGCTAACCCCCTTGGAATCAAGGTAGGTGACTCAATATGATCTTGATTACTGTTTACTTTCCTCATCTTGATCTGAATGGGAAAACTTTGATCTGACTCAGGTGAGTGATAAGATGGTCCCTAGTGAACTGGTTAAGCTGATAGAGATACTAAACCCACAGAACAAGCCTGGAAGGATCACAGTGATAGTGAGAATGGGAGCTGAGAATATGAGGGTGAAGCTTCCTCATTTGATCAGAGCAGTACGTGGAGCTGGTCAGATTGTGACTTGGGTTAGTGATCCAATGCACGGTAACACCATCATGGCTCCAAGTGGGCTTAAAACTCGTTCTTTCGATGCAATCAGGGTAATAAATCTTTTTACATACTTCAACATCTCGTGTGATCTTGCACATGCTTCATGTATTTTCCCCCCATTTGATGATCTATATCAGGCGGAGCTGAGAGCCTTCTTCGACGTGCATGATCAAGAAGGTAGCTTCCCTGGTGGAGTCCATCTAGAGATGACAGGTCAAAACGTGACGGAATGCGTTGGAGGGTCACGCACCATCACTTACAACGATCTAAGCTCACGTTACCATACACATTGTGACCCGAGACTCAACGCTTCTCAGTCTCTGGAGCTTGCCTTCATCATCGCAGAGCGTCTGCGTAAGAGAAGACTCGGTTCAGGGAACCTTCTGTCCTCTATTGGATTCTAGAGGACATAAAGACAATACCTTTATCCCAGTTATGTGTATAGAGAGGCTCTGTTAAGTTTGGCTTGTGTACTATTTAAAGTAAAAACACTTTGTTTTTGTGTTTGGTTCTGCTTTTCGTCTTCAGACTCTACTTGTTAATACATGGTTTGCCTTAATAAACCGGTCGGTAAATCAGTTAAAGTTCAAAGTTATATCCTTTTGCGAGAAAGAGTCAAATATTACCAAACGAAAAGTCTGTTCATTCCGTTGTAAGTATTTGACTCGAAAGACATAAACTTTTGACAAACCATCAAGTTTTGTAAGAGATAACTAGAGGCTTAGCAGCCTCTTCCATGGAGTCTACATTCGCCGTTTTCTCAACCGTTACGGCAACGACGGCGATGGCTCCTTCGTTGCCTCTCCTCACTATCTCTAAAGCTCTTCACCGCCACTTTTCCGGCGCTAGGCATCTCCGTCCTCTGTTGCTTGCTCGCTCATCTCCCGTCGTGAGCCGTCTTGGTTGCTTTCACGCAAGGAGAGTCACCTCGTCGAATTCGCTTTGTTATAGAAGCTTGGGAGCTGCTGTTTTGCCGGTAATACGACGTCGTTTGCAGTGCTTGTCTAGCTCATCTCCGTCTTTCAGGAGTATATCAAGTGGTGGTGGTGGTGCTGGATTTGGAGGGTTTAATGGTGGAAGCGGCGGTGGTGGTGGAGGATCGGAGAGTGGTGGTTCGAAGGCTAAATTGGGTGCTGGCGTCTCAGTTCCTTCTTCAGACATTATTATCCTCGATGTCGGAGTAAGTTCCTATCTCTTTATGATCTGGAATTCACTTCAGCATTGTTATGGTTTACAACATTGATGTTCTACTTAATTGAAGGGGATGACATGTGGTGGTTGTTCAGCAAGTGTGAAGAAAATACTGGAAAGCCAAGTAAGCCTTTAAGACCAAAACTCATGTTGTTATGTTCTTTAGAACTTGCTTGTCTGATTATTTTGTTGTATAGCCTCAAGTTGCTACTGCTAGTGTTAATCTCACCACGGAGACAGCAATAGTGTGGCCTGTACCTGAAGCCAAAAGTGTACCTGACTGGCAAAAGACTTTAGGCGAGACGCTTGCGAATCATCTCACTAATTGCGGCTTTGAGTCTACTCCTCGAGGTGAGAGGGTTCGGTCTCTTTTAACAGTCTTTTTAATACTCATCTGGAATGATGATTCAGTATGCTTGATAGCGTATTAAGATTAATCTTCTTTTATCTCAACAAGTATCAGATCTTGGACCCTGTGGTGGAGGGGGTTCTTGATGGACACATTTTTGTTAATAGGGTTGTTTGTTTCTTTGATGTGATCTTCTTGCATTCTATGTTTCTCTTTGTGTTTGCACCTCTTCTTAACTTGTCGCAGTTTCTAAGAACCTTTGGAATCAATCAGTCTATAGTCTGGAGATGAAAATTTAGTTAGCTAACAAGGATGATTACTTCTCCTTTTAACAGATGATTAGGAGCTGGTGGTGGTGGGGAATGGATTTTAAACATAAATTTCTGGTTCTAGTGGTTCCACTTGTGATTAATTTGTTGCCAGTCCTTTGTAGTATATTAAGTTATCCTATGTTTTCTATTGATGTCATGACTTCTTTAAACCAGGCAGCATAACTTTGTGCTGATGATTTTCTACTGTTTTTAGTTTCTTTTTCTATCTCCTATCTTAGATTATTGTATCGTTCTTTACATGGAAAGTCTTAGGTAACTTTGCTTATCGTTTTTGGTATGAGTACTAAGTATCTTTCTTTGTTCCAGATTTGGTGACAGAGAATTTCTTCAAAGTTTTTGAAACAAAGACGAAAGACAAGCAGGCTCGCTTAAAACAAAGTGGTATAAATCTTTCCCGGGAATTAATATGTTTTTGGGAAGTTGATGTTTTATCCTGATATTTGTGTAATCTCTTGTCTGATTCCAGGCCGCGAGCTTGCTGTTTCATGGGCTCTATGTGCTGTATGCCTAGTTGGCCATTTAACTCACTTTCTTGGTGTGAAGGCTCCCTGGCTCCATGCAGTCCATTCAACGGGGTTCCATGTGTCATTATGTCTGCTTACGTTGCTTGGTCCCGGGCGTCAGCTAATACTTGATGGTTTCAAAAGCCTTTTAAAAGGTTCTCCCAACATGAACACGCTAGTTGGTCTCGGGGCTATGTCATCCTTTAGTGTTAGCTCCCTGGCAGCCTTGCTTCCAAAATTGGTAATTAGCTACTCTTTTTGGAGTTTTTAAACTTTTGACCTCTCCATATATGTATTGCGTCTTGCGCTTGGTGGCTTATATTATAAAGCTGTTTTGACATCTAGGGATGGAAGACATTTTTTGAGGAACCAGTTATGTTAATAGCTTTTGTATTACTGGGAAGGAATCTTGAGCAGAGAGCTAAAATAAAAGCCACCAGTGATATGACTGGCCTTCTGAGTGTTTTGCCTTCAAAAGCTCGCCTTCTGCTTGATGGTGGTGATCTGCATAACTCAACTGTTGAGGTTCCTTGTAATAGTCTCTCTGTCGGCGATTTAGTCGTCATACTACCAGGAGTAAGAAGAAAACATTTTCATTCTCATGCATAGTATGATGTTATTTCCCATGTTTTATCTTGTTTTTCTGCTAATGCAAAGTGTCCTTGTCGCATTAAAATGTTCACCTATTTCACGCAGGATCGAGTTCCAGCAGATGGTATTGTCAAGTCAGGTAGAAGCGCTATTGATGAGTCAAGCTTCACAGGTGAACCATTGCCAGTGACAAAAGAAGCAGGGGTAACTTTCTACTCCACGCTTATCTATATCTAGTTTAACCTGAAATAGATGACAAAGAATGTTATAATCTTACCTCTTTTTGGTTGTCTCTTTGTCATAAATATTAGACAAAGATTCTGTTCATGGTACTAATTTATGTTGATGTAACTCATGTTTTGTTGTTAAAAATTCTTTTGGGCTAGAGTCAAGTCGCAGCAGGATCTATAAACCTGAATGGAACTCTTACTGTTGAAGTGCATAGATCAGGGGGTGAAACTGCAGTTGGGGACATTGTTCGTATGGTTGAAGAAGCTCAAAGCAGAGAAGCACCCGTACAACAGTTGGTTGACAAGGTATCTCCTCTCTTTCCTTTCACATTTATATATCAATCTGCATGCTCTGGATATTTTCAGGACTAACCTTTGTTTTGCAATTACAGGTCGCAGGGCGCTTCACATATGGAGTGATGGCAATCTCTGCGGCTACATTTACATTCTGGAATCTATTTGGTGGACATATTCTTCCCCCTGCCTTGCATAACGGGAGCCCAATCTCTTTGGCCCTCCAACTATCTTGCAGTGTTCTGGTATAACATTTTATGTAACATAAGTGTTATGATCACCGTTCTTCTCTTTTTAGTTCATCTTTTAGTAATCATGCTGTCTCACAGACCTTTATCTGGATGTAGGTTGTGGCTTGTCCATGTGCCCTTGGGTTGGCTACACCAACTGCAATGCTGGTAATTTTGTAACTGAATAAAAAGCTTTTTCATGGATGAGACAGAGGTAACATGTTGAATAACTTGATATATTCTTCAGGTTGGTACATCATTAGGAGCAAGAAGAGGATTACTTCTCCGTGGTGGTGATATTCTAGAAAAGTTCTCCTCCGTTGATACTGTTGTCTTTGACAAAACTGGGACATTGACAAAGGGACATCCTGTTGTGACTGAAGTTATTATTCCTGAAGATTCAAGGTTAGGCTCTAAAATTGAATGGTCTACCTGTTCGTCAGGGACTTGATAAACATCTCACTCCTCATGTTCTTACGCAGGCACAATTTGAATGATACTTGGTCAGAAGTTGATGTTTTGATGTTAGCCGCTGCTGTTGAATCAAACACTACTCACCCCGTTGGGAAAGCAATTGTTAAAGCAGCCCGGGCTCATAAGTGTCAAGCTATGAAGGTGGGACTGTTAATGATATTTGTTTCTCTTGTTTGTTGAAACTAATGAACTCCATCACTGCAGGCAGAGGATGGAACATTTACTGAGGAACCAGGGTCTGGAGCCGTTGCTATCGTCAACAACAAGAGGGTTGCAGTTGGGACACTAGAGTGGGTTCAGAGGTATAATATGTTCATCATTTGTATTAGTCGCTTACTGACAGTAGCTTCGGTTTTTAAATTCACTCTTGCTCAATGCAGACATGGAGCCACTGGAAACTTATTGAATGCATCTGAAGAGCATGAATCCAACAACCAGTCTGTTGTGTATATTGGGGTTGATAATACACTTGCTGCAGTTATCCGCTTTGAAGATAAGATCAGGGAAGATGCTGCACAAGTTGTTGAGAACTTGAGTAGACAGGGAATTGATGTATACATGTTGTCTGGTGATAAGAAGAGTGCTGCAAACTATGTAGCCTCTGCTGTTGGAATTCCTCAAGATAAGGTATGTTCTTCTCTCCTGCAATAACCTTAAAACGTGCATAGGAACTGATGATAATGAAGTGCCAAAACATAGTACATGATCCTAGTTTGTAATACAGGTTATATCAGGAGTTAAACCAGCAGAGAAAAAGAAGTTTATCAATGAACTTCAGATGAATAAGAACATCGTTGCAATGGTGGGAGATGGAATAAACGATGCTGCTGCTCTGGCATCATCTGATGTTGGAGTAGCCATGGGTGGTGGTGCAGGAGCAGCCAGTGAGGTGTCTCCTGTTGTCTTGATGGGCAATCGGTTAACACAGGTTTGTCATATTATTCCCACAACACTTGTACTTTTCATTTTGTTCTAAAGTGCGTATTGATTTGGTATATGCTATTTCAGATGTGACACGTGATAGTACGTAAGTACTTGTTTTATTTCAGGAAGATACTAAGAACTAGATTTTTTCTTACAGTGATGTAGTTCAGCAACATACAAACTGGAGTTAACTTATAATGAAACTTTAGCATATCTTTAAGATTTTTTTTATTCATTTTCATTTTGGTGTATGATGTATAAGTGATTCTTACGCAGTTGCTTGATGCATTGGAGCTAAGCCGGCAAACCATGAAGACTGTAAAGCAAAATCTTTGGTGGGCATTCGGATACAACATTGTAAGTTGTTCTGCATTTTGATGTTTTGCTCTTCTTGGTTGTGATTCTCTAATGAGTCAATGTCTCCTGTTTTTTTTTTTAAATATATATAGGTAGGGATCCCAATTGCAGCTGGAGTGTTGCTGCCATTGACTGGAACCATGTTGACTCCATCAATGGCAGGGGCTCTCATGGGTGTGAGCTCTCTCGGTGTCATGACTAATTCTCTACTTCTGAGGTACAGATTCTTCTCGAACCGAGAAGACAAAAATGTCAAATGGGAACCAAAAGAGGGAACAAAGCAACCACATGAGAATACAAGGTGGAAGGAAAGCTCTTAAACCGAGCATTCAGCTACATCGAGGCTAAGTTTTGCAAAGATAGATCTCTTTTTCGTCTCTACTTTTCATCATTTTAATTATTTGAGGACCATTGCTTTGAACTTGTAACTTACAGACACAATAACATATTCAACACACTCTCATTGTCTTTTGTCCTTAAGGCAGAGCCTTTGAGACTCTGTAATGTGATTTTCTGTACAAATATAGTGAATAAGCAAAAACTCATTGAGGAACGAAGAACAAAACAGCCCCTTAGGAAAAGGAAAACTCTTTGCCAAAGCAAGCTCTTTATTATACAACTCCAATACAATACCCAGTATGGAAAGAGCCAGGACAAATCAACCAATAAAAGAACAAGCACATAATCATATCTCAACCCTCAAAACAAAAACAGAAACAAACAAAAATCATCTTGTTTCTCCTATACTTGTATAACCAATGACATTTTATGAAACAATGTGTAAAAAGAAAAAATTTCTCCCCCGAGTTGGTTTGTGTTCTTTCTTGTTCTTCAGACGACACCATGAAAATACTCCATGAGATTTGCTCGTAGATGAAAACCAGTTTGTTTCATCAGTGGAGGATCTGGTTTACACCATATAAGTCATTCCAACTTGCATCAAATGCGAATGTGGAACGCTAAGGTTTGTTATCCCTCTCCTGCTGTTCTTCCTCAAGAAAGCATACATGTAATTTATTACCAGCTTCTTCAGAAACCAAGAATCCTTTGTAGCCCTTATATCCCCATGTCCCAGTAGATACACTACCCCTGACTCTTTCGCTTTGTGTATAAACGACAACTCTTTTTCTAAACTCTGTTCCGCATCCAGCGCTGGTGTTTCATTTGAAGGACCTGCGCCAAAATCCATGCTGCTCCTTTTCTCTGAGGGTCGGGTGTATGACTCCATGTGCTCAGCCAAGAGAGGCACTCCAAGTGAATACACACTTCCATTGGGTGCTATCAAAACTCTGGACAAAGTCGTATCATCCTCAGAATCCGTATTATGGTCTCCGTCACTCTCAAGTGAACGCTCCTGCGCTTCCTTCCTTATAAATTTCTCTAGACTCTCAATCAAAATTTGCTCAAACGCCTGGTGGTTTTCCTTCCGCACATCTTTGTATCCATACCTATTTCACACGAGAAAAGATACATCAAACATATACATTATCAAACCAAATTACTTTCCACATGATAATATCTTAGTTTTGTTTACCTGGCAACACAGCGGAATAAATGATAGCTTCTTGGGCAGACACGTCTGAAAAGAAACCTTTCAGACTGAGGCACGCTTGGTACAGGGACATACTTTATACACACAAAGATAACCATGGAATGGATTGCAGGTAGTGTGGTTAAGAAATGACCAAATATAGCTGGAACTCCTTTCGCTAGCTCATTATAAAGAAGACCAATACCGGGTGCTCTAATTGTACCAAGATTACTGCCTAGTTCACGCAGTAGGTCCATTGGTAGTTTTTTCTGGACTTCGGTTTCATACTTCAGCTTACTCCCGTAGTTCCAAACGTACATAATGAAAAACATGATTGTAGCAAAAACCAGGATTATCCAACTTCCGTCAGCCACACTTGACAAAACTGATGAGAAGAACATCAGTTCAACTCCTAGAGACACAATTGCAAACAGGCACACGATTATGATGTTCGTCTGCCAGATAAGAAGCATGATAAGGGTCACCAAAATTGTTGTAGTCATCATAATTCCCAGCTCTGCAATGCCTGAAGATACAAAATCCAAAACCAGAGGCAACAATATGTTTAGGATTAAATGTACAAACTTAATTTTGAATACCTTGTGACTATGTCGTAATACAGATTAAAGAGTAACTAAAATGGATTTCAAACAAATTTTCCAATTTGCCCCAAACCAGATGCTACGAGAAGGAAATATTACCATACGCGTTTCCAATCATGAAGATGTTTGAGATAGAGCAGATAACGATCAGGCACACCACCAAAAGGAACCAGTTTAGGACCGGTATATATATCTGTCCGATGAATTTCTTTGATGTGTGAATGATTTTAAGGCGTGGGAAACAGCCTAGTGCTATTGACTGTTTGATGCACGTAAATGTGGCAGTTGTCATTGCACGACTAGCAATTAGAGCAGCGATATTAGAAATGAGAAAGACCGGCCAGAATATGAAACCTGGAAAACACAGAGTAATAAACAGTTAGAAACTTGACATGAGCGGTAAAATCAAGCCAGCAAATAAAGGAATACTCTTGTTGATCTTGACGTACTGTGGAATCTAACGGATCTTACTTGGAACTGACGCAAAGAAAGCATTCCCAGCATGGCTGAAATTTTCAGAAAGGTATGCCGCTTGGCCCAAATAACCCAACAAGAGGCAAGGTAACACCAGAAGGGTAAAAGTAAGCTGCATATGAACACTACCACTGAATCACAAGTTCAGATAACTATCACAAGAATAGAAGCACGAAATTAGTCTTATCACTATAAATTACCTGGATCGAGTGAACTGAAAAATAGCTAAGATCTGCAAACATGGCCTCCGAACCTGAGAAAGGATCCGCATGTATAATATGAGATATAACATTTAGAAAAAAGTTCAGTCGATGTATTTTATGCTTTTAAAAGTCTAACCCAGAATAAGAAAATTTACCTGTTGCACATAGAACACAACCCCCAAGCGCATACCACGCATTAACAGAGTTTCTCTTAAAAAAGAAATAGATGTGTGCAGGATTAAAAGCTCTAAAAACACTGCTGTCATATTTAGCAATGTTGTAAATCCCAATTCCCGCAAGACAGAAGAACCACAGAAGTAAAGCTGGACCCAAAGCAAGCCCCAGTTTGCTGGCTCCATATTTCTGTACACTGAACAAGATCACAAGAAAGCTGACTGATATCACGAGCACCTGATCTGCAAATGGAGCCACAATTGGAAATTTGTTCACAAAAGGCGGTGACTAATCACTCGTAACTAAAAGATTTCTGTTTCTAGTTAACTAAGAAAATTTGAAACGAGATGTTACATTTAATCCTAATTTTCTAGTACCAAGACACGAGATGTTTCATGTTTCTTAGCCAAGTTGAAATATCTATAGTCTAGTTTAAGTCAATGGACTAAGGATGCAACCCTTTTTACATCTATCTACGTATCCAAGAAATATTTTACAGGAAGTGAAAGACATTCATGAAAATAATCAGGCTTGTGGCCGTCAACTACATTAGGAGTTACCTTGTTCTATAGCTCCAACTCCAACCTTTAGACCACCAACAGCAGACATTACTGCGTCCAAAACAAGTTCTAGTTAGAAGCAGATTGCATGTTACTTCATACACATCGACTACAGGACAAGGTCAAACTATCATTGACAACAAATAATAGCAGTAATGATGCTTTCAAAATCCTTTTTTTCCTATACCTGACATTGCAGGCGTAACAACGGCATCAGCAATCACCATAGCAGTACCAGCAAGAACCAAAATCAGAAGAAGCTTTTTCAACACCATTGACGCCTCTAGTTTTTCTTTAATTATCAAAGATCTTTCAAGTTCCGGAGATGGAACCTTCAAACCAAAGCCAGATATGCGAGCATCTGATGGAAGCTGGTTTGGGATAAGGCTAACATTCGCGTGCCTACAGATCAACGAATACAAAGCAAAAGTACCACCTGCAATCCATTTCCAAATATTAACACTCACCCTTTAAAAAAAGCTTCAAACTTACACCAGATAGTGGAAAAAGAGTATATACCTTCACCATCGTCATTGGCCCAAAGAACAAAAAACACATACTTTACAAGAGGAAGCAATATCAAAGTGTATATAACCAATGACAAGGCTCCGATTATATCTTCTTTATCGTTGATTGGGGATCTGTTGAACATGACACTGAAGGTATACAACGGGCTAGTTCCAATATCACCAAATACAACCCCTAAGGTCTGCAAAGCAAGTACGAGCTTCCTTCCTATGCTTGAGTCCTTCAAAGTTAAACACTTTCATCAGCTTTCGTAATCACACACACAGACACACCGAGCCAAATCAAATGCTAACTAACCTCGATGTCGTTCTTCTGAGCACCAGGGATCTCAAGCGCGTCCACATCGAAAGAGTCAACGGCAGGGCTAGTACGAATCAAACGCTGCTCCACATTGTCGTCCTCCTCGTCGGAATCCACGTCCCCGTGTTGACGCTCGTCGTACCCGTCGTCTTCGTCGTAATCATCGTCGTCGATTGCATCGTAATCGTTCTTCTCGTCGAAAACCCACCGCGACAAGGAGGTCGTGGAGCCGTCTCCGGTTATCTCATCGTCCATCTCGGAGCCTCCGTCTCCGCTGCTTCCTTCTTCAACGCTAAACATCGATACCGTCGTGAGAGAGAGAGAGAGAAAAGGATCACTGACGCGGGGAAGGTTAGATCTCGGTGATTGTGATTCAGATTCGTTATCTGATCAGAGATGGAGATGGAGAAAGAGAGGACCTGGCAAAGATGAGGAAGAAGCTTACACGTGTCGTATCGTGGTTCAATTAAAGACCGGTTTAATTATAAACAAAACCAAAAATCAAATTAAAGATCTTAAGCTTGCACGTGTCGCATCGTGATTCAATTAGGGACCGGTTTAAATATAAACAAACCGAAATAAATCTGTTCGATTGTTAAAGTAAACCGGGTCGTCGTCTTGGTCAAAGTTGGATTTAAATTAATTGAATATTTTACACACTGTGAAGCTCGAGATGAAGTAAGCGTTGCGTCTACGTCTCTTTCTACACTTTAAGCTAAGATCAGAGGCTCAGAGCTTAGAGGAAACGAGAGTCACCACCACTACCAATCCATGGCTTGCGCTTCTTCCTCTCTGGTTTCGTCGCTCTCGTATCAGTTTCGATCAAAAGAACCGATCTTTTCATCGAAAGTTTACTCTTTGAGAACAATTGGATCTATTAGAGCAGGCCAAGTGCCTAGCTATGAGAACTCTAGACGACGCATTCAGAATGTAGAAGGAGATATATTTGTTGGTAAGTAAAGTATGTTTCTTTTGTTGCTAATTGTAACAAAGAGAGATCAATGACACACATTCTCTATCTCAATCGGTTATTGCAGACAGTACTTGTATTGATTGCGATACTTGTCGTTGGATGGTTCCGGTAAGATTTGGTACTTCAAAACCTGTAAAAAGCTTCGGACTTGTGGGTCCTATTGTGGTCCTATGAAAATCGATGAACCGTTTCATAGACTTTTGTTTTAAGCATTTTGACTCTGTTAGATTGGTAGTGTAAAGAAGTCGTTGGATATCTTTCGATGTGGTCTTTAGTCTGATCTCGAAGAAGGATACACTAACTCTGGATTTTGATTAGCTTTTGAATTGGCTTTCTTTTTTTACAACTCGTGTCTTGTCATTAAAAGCTGCCAATAACATTTACAATATATTCACAGCTATTACATTAGAAATTTAGAATAAAAGGTTCTAATGTTCATGTAATAGTTGGTTGTTGGCAAGCCCTAAAGCAGCTGCGAGAGCAGAAACTATTCACTTATCCTTTTACATTTGTTCAGCCAGTTTCATAGGCGCTTTTTTTTTTAATTACTTTATTTTCACAGGAAGTATTCACCAGAGTGGACAACATGTCTGCGGTTGTTAAACAACCAACCTGTAAGGAAGAAAGGCTAAACACTCTTCAGGTTCTTTTTCTTTCAGTCTCATCTTTGATGATAGTTCATTGATGATTTGAATCTTTTATGTTTTTGCTCTTGATAGCTTTAATGGGTTACCTTTGCTGCAACTGTTACTCACTTTATTCTACTTTCCATTTTTAGATGACTTCTGAACTAAATTCTCTGAGGTTTTCATGGTTTCTTGTTTCTTTCAGGCCTTATTGTCTTGTCCCACGGGCTCTATTCGCACTGAAATTCCACCTTCGGACATAGGGGAAGCTCAAGAGACCTTTCCACTTGCATTGGACCAAGACAAACTACCTGTAGTTTCTCATTCCTTAAGCTTTTTTTTAAGGATGATTATTGGCAGGTTAACTAACTCTGCTTAGATAATTGTAATATCTCGAAAAATATTTTGAAAGAGTTTGTCTCCAGGTTTTGAATAGATCTGGATACAATAATCTTAAGTTCTCAACTGATTAAGCTCCACTGAGAACTCATACTTCAATACTACACTATTCTTATATCGGTCTTCTGTTTGGCTTTCTGCTTGCGCTGAGGCTGATAAACTTTGAGATTTGTATTATCCTCAGGGCGTTTTTCATTGTGGGTTTCATTCCAAGAAATCTTTCGGAGCAACTTCCTACTTGATACTTCATCATGAGGGGAATATACTTGTTGATAGGTATATCTACGTCCTTGGAGGCATCACGGATTTTTATACATTGTAGATGCAATGTTTTTCTTGATATACTTTGTTTTGTAAATTAACTTGACACAACCGATATTTTCATGTTTTGATGTCTTTCAACAGTCCCAGGTACGTAGAGAAACTTGCTGGGAAGATTGAGAAGATGGGTGGTGTTCGCTACATGTTTTTGACACACAGGTAGGAAGACTTAAGGACACCAAAAGGAGATTTCCATGTATTCTCTTATAGTCTCTCTTACAAGGATAAACTACTTCATTGTTCAGGGATGATGTTGCAGATCACAAAAAATGGGCAGATCGATTCAAGTGTACCAGAATTCTGCATTCTGAAGATGTATGTACTTTAAATCTATCATACCTCTCTTGTTAAACTTTTTTCGTTCTTAATAAGATTCTCAACATCTAGATCCTTTGAGAAAAAGCTTACAGAGTTACAAAGATCTTTAGCTGATTATATGTTCTGTGGAAAATATCTATAGATCTGTGTTTGGATAAATGTGAGAAAACTGGCTAGAAACAATTTCGTTACTATATCCAGCTTTAGTGACAATAATGAAATCTTATTAGGTCCAACCTTCGACCTCTGATGTGGAGTTAAAGCTGGAAGGAAGTGGACCATGGAGACTCTATGACGATGTCGAGCTTATACACACTCCTGGTCACACTGAAGTAAGTCTGCCCACTTGCAAGAACATATATATATATATATAAAAACTAATGCTCATTTTTTGTTACAAGGAATTTCACTATAATCTTGATTTATAAGAGCTTTCTACAAAAATCACAGGGATCAGTGTGCCTGTTCCATAAACCCCTCAAGGCATTATTCACTGGAGACCATCTAACTATGTACGAATCTGGAATGAGCATTATAGAGAAGTACAATCATTGTTCATGTAAAGACCAATCTATTGAATTTCTTTGGATAAAATGTTGATGAATATTATCCGTTTATAAATAATAGTTGTTCTTGGTCTCTGGCAGTGCCTCTCCAGCTCGAGAACGTAGAAAGATTGATCAAGCTGGATTTCAATTGGGTGCTACCAGGTTAGTGCATTTTGACTATATGTCCTGTATCTTCTCTACTTAATGGAGATTGTTTTATTCTGATTGCAATATTGTACAAAAGGACATGGAAGAAGAGTACATTTCAAAGATGGAGAAGAGAAGACAAAGAAGCTGGAAGCACTTGTTCAGAAGCACAGAGGGAAAGAACTTGTTTCTTCTAGCTAATTCGGTTATGCTTGATAAACCTTTGTATGCTGATTCTAAACCAGTGAATCAAACTAAACCAAGATGTTCTTCACTCTGTTTTTTTACACACACAATGAGACTTGTAGTAAATTACCGTTTGCTTAGTTCATGTTTAATCCTTAATCAATTCTCCATCAATGGAGTAAATGCATTTTGACTGAAAAAAGCTGACACGACAAAAAAAAAAGACTTTGGTTTCTCCGTCTTTGTTGGAGCAATGCATCCACGTCAACGGCCTCTTCTCTTCTTCTCAAATGAATGCTCTTTAGATGCTTTGTCCCTTGTTGTCCCAGATTCGAATTTCCCAACTTTCCTGTCATGGCATCCTTTATCTCCCATGATCCTTCTTCCTCCACGTCTCTCTTTAATCTCCAAAGCCAACAATCGGTATGTGTCAAATCTCTCCTTTTCTCTCTCACTCTCTTTCTTCATCGGAATCTGATTGTGGGTTTGTGTATTTTGATTCAGAGCTTCGGTTACAAGGACAAAGTAAAGGACTTTGAGAAAACCCAGTTGAAATTTCCCGTTTCTTTCAGGTAAATTTTGAAATTTAGTGACTTTCAGTTTGGAATAAAGACAGTATCTATGGAAGAAAAACTACGGTGTTGCATGCCTTATGTCTTTGATTCTTAGGCTGTATAAGAAGATTGGTTTTGTGATGCTTCAGACAGCAAAGCCTCTGTGGGGATGTTCTGTTAGATTCAAATTCATAGCGGGTTAACTTCTTTGTGATATTTGCAGAAGAAAGGCTGCCAACTTGCAAATGATGGCATCGGGGAAGACACCTGGACTGACTCAGGAAGCTAGTGACAGCACTTATGAAGCTACAATTGATAGAGAAGATAACAATGACGTGTTTGACGACATGAAACAGCGGTTCCTCGCCTTCAAGAAGCTTAATTACATGTAAGTGGTGGAGAAACTATAACTTCAGACTTTTGCTTCTTTATATAATGGTTTATGGAGGGTTTGGTTGGCTTTATGTTATCTCATTCAATGATGATAAAAACAGGGATAACTTAGAACACTACAAAAAACTAGCAGATGCTCAAACTCCAAAGGTAGATTTACAATTTTATGTTCATGGATAGCCTAGAAAAAGGAATTGTTGCTGACACTTTAAGAAACAGTTTCTGGTGATTGCTTGTGCAGACTCTAGGGTTTGTCCTTCAGCCGTCCTGGGATTTCAACCTGGTGAAGCATTCACTGTTCGTAACATCGCCAATTTAGTACCATCATATGAGGTATCCATTCTAGTTTCAATGCAGACCGCCACAATTTTTTCACATTTGATATAATTGCATTTTCTTGTTGCAGTCTGAACCCACTGAAACAAAAGCTGCTCTCCAGTTCTCTGTGAATACTCTTGAAGTATGTTTCTTATCTCCCACAGTTATATATAAATACATACACCCATTTAGTCAAACATTTGAATAAAAGTGAATCTGTGTGTTCAAGTTCTCTTGAGTGGAGCATTCGTTCTCAAGAACCCTTCTATAGATAGAGTTTCTTCCCTTTATCGTAACAAATGTCGATGCCCTCGGTTTAGACTGTTTAGGGATCTGTTTCCTTCATAAAACTAGCTTCCTGAAGATTTAGTTCTTTTGATTCACTTATAAGAACATGAACCACTGTGGAAATAACTCAAAATCTAAAGGCAACATACCATAAACACAAAGTGCAAATACATATTGTATATGATGCAATCATTATTTATAATTCTTTTGTCTTATTGTCTCACTGTGGGATTGATATATCAAACTTGTAGGTGGAGAACATCTTAGTTATTGGTCATAGCCGCTGTGGAGGAATTCAAGCTTTAATGAGCATGGAAGAAGTAGATTCCAGGTTCATTTTGATCACCTCTTTAGTCACTCTTTTTTAGAAGAAAAAACATTTCTTAATTGTTGATCTTCGCCATATTGAATTTTCCTGTTAGCAGAAGTTTCATACATAACTGGGTAATTGTGGGGAAGAAGGCAAAGGAAAGCACAAAAGCTGTTGCTTCAAACCTCCATTTTGATCATCAGTGTCAACATTGTGAAAAGGTGATGTCTTTTGGTAAATAAGTGGGACTTATATATCTTCTTCTTATCGGTGAACTAATAAGCAATGTATAAAGAGTGCAGACGTCAATTAATCATTCATTAGAAAGACTGCTTGGTTACCCCTGGATAGAAGAGAAAGTGCGGAAAGGATCATTGTCCCTCCATGGTGGATACTATGATTTTGTAAACTGTACATTTGAGAAATGGACTGTTGATTATGGAGGAAGCAGAGGCAAGAAAGAAGGCTGTGAGATTGCTTTTAAAAACCGGTCTGTTTGGTGATGACTGATGTCTGATGACCATCTCCATCTTCATAGACATCAGAAGAACCCTTTCTTGGAATGGGATCATCTTGTGTGTTTAATTTTCTACAGATGTGTGTTGAAAAGATCATTTTGGTAATGCTACGTCTTGTTGAGGTTTAATAAACTTTGGGAGATCCCTTCAGAGACTAACGTTTGTTTGGTCATTCATATGTTTTGTGAATTCATGGTTTTTCATTTTGTCTATTGTAGTTGGATCAGAGGCATACATTCAATACTCATCAATTATTATATAGTTACATTTTATCATTTACTTATTACACAGTTACAAATACAGTCAATACTCATCAAATCCTGGAGCCACCAGTGCATATTCAGTTAGCTTTTGTTGATGATATAATCTTCATACATGAGGAAGAGTATGGTTACAATAGTTACATTATTTTGAATAATGTAAGCTTCAAGGAGACGATTCAAGGGCTGACTGTTGGAGTAACCAGGAGAGAGGGTGGAGTGGAGATGGTTGGAACGGGGTTAAGTGTTCCAGGCGTTGCTGGAGGGAATTTTGGGAAACCAAAACCTGGAAACTGAGGAAAACCAGGTGTTGGATTGCTCGGAAAACCGGGTTTTGGAAACTGAGGGAAAGGCATGGGGTTGTTTGGTAAACCTTGCCCTGGGAGTTGAGGAAAACCGGGTGTTGGATTGCTTGGAAAACCGGGTTTTGGAAACTGAGGGAAAGGCATGGGGTTTGGTAAACCTTGCCCTGGGAGTTGAGGAAAACCTGGTGTTGGATTGTTTGGAAAACCAGGTTTTGGGAATTGAGGGAATGGCATTGGATTTGTTGGGAACCCGGGTCTTGGAAACCGAGGAAAACCGGGTTGCGGGAAATGGTTTCTGAAAAACTTCGGTTTTAATGTTTGTTTCTTGGTAAGTTGTTTTGTGGCACGGCTTGAAGTGATCATGGAGGAAAACATGAGAGCCATGAGAAGAGAAGCAGCTAAGAAGATTTTAGATGAGGCCATTATGTTAGAAAAAGTTATGTGTGAGTTTTGTGTTATTGTGTTTCCCCTAATAGTCTTGTGTTTATATAAGAGCAAACTCAAAAGAGATAACTAGTACAAAGTCATTTCATTTAACTGATTTTTTTCTTTTTATAGAATACCTAATGGTTTCATCATTAAAAATAGAAAACTGGTAATATACTGTTACCATTTTGTTGCTATTGGTTTGAACATATGTTACTTGTAGAATTAACCATGCATAATCAAATTGCATTATTTTCAATCAACATCCACAACGTACATGTAGTGAATCATAACCATGGTTTTTGTTCCACAATCTGCTCCTTTCTATTTTTAAAACTTACATAGTGGCTGTGCAATGTGTAAGTTGTGCACTATGTGGTGATGCTAACACATCACTGATTCTCATTAGCTCCACTTGCTCACAAATAAGGTTAGTGAAGTTATCATATTGAAAACAGTGTTTTTGATTAATCATAAGTAGCTAACTCTATTCTAATTGAATTTTTGTAAAAAAAAAAAAAAAGCTGTTAGCAACATTCAAACTAAATTTCTTCAGGCTTGTAATGTAAGTTGTAGTTACCAGAATCACAATTCATGGTTTAACGGGTCAAACCGGTTTGATGTTCTTAAATCAGTGAAATTTCAATTTCAATTTTCAAACTCCGTCTCCTCGTGCATCGTGCGGTATAAACGTCTCTCGATCCTTCCTTTTCTTCTTTCTCCGGCCGTTGGAGGAACTCGAAACAACTCAGTATTTTTTGGCGGTGATGACTCTGCCGTCAGTTTATTCCCGCGGTAAGCGCGAGCAGATCGGAGTATTCGATTTCACTGACGAGGATGAGCACGTTGGAGAGATGTCGAAGAAACTCCTCCGAAAGTTCGATTCTCCAGGAACTACTAAAACCCCCCGCTCTATCGATAAGTATGACTTCCTTCGATTCTGTAAGTGTCTCGTCCCTCAATACACTATCGAATTTTGCGTTTCTTAGCGTCTGGGTAACGAATCGTTGTTCACTTCTATACGATGTATCTAAACTATACTCTAGTAGTCTAGAACATCATGGTAACACAAGTGAATGAAGATCTTATTCTTGGTGTAACATCTTTCAGTTGCAGTCACGAAGGACACCCAAAGCGAGAGAAAGCCACTGGACCTCAGCGTTATTGATGTTGAAGATGAAAGTAAGAGAACTACATCTTGTAGAGGACTGATAATGTCTAGTGATGAAAATTTTCTGTGTAGAGTTCCAAATTTTTAGCAGAAATGGTTTAAGTTAGTGTTTGATCCTTAACATATGTCAGGGAAAGTGACGAATTGTGGTTCCGCTACTCGCTTACAGTTTGCAACTATGAACACTGGAATGAGCCCTGAGTAAATAGTCTTTCATCTGTGATTGAAGTATTTGACCACATAAACAAATGAATTATCATCATTGATTCTCTATATGGGTTACTGCAGACGCTCTGTTCCAGCAACCACCTTTTGTTTGAGTTTTTTGACTTCTTCATCTAGCTTGGCTAAACTAATTTTGGTTT
Source organism: Moricandia arvensis (assembly GCA_905132765.1). NCBI lineage: Eukaryota > Viridiplantae > Streptophyta > Magnoliopsida > Brassicales > Brassicaceae > Moricandia > Moricandia arvensis. The sequence continues at coordinate 62,324 of CAJHQP010001863.1, forward strand.
ATGCAGTCCCAGCAAAAGAAGAACGGTCAAGGTGTCAACTCAGCAGATATGAAACTGTGAGCCTTGTCATGCATTCATGAAGGAGTTATTATAATGAAGAATGTCTAGACATTTGCTGATTTTTATTTTGCAATATATTGCAGTGTGACCTGGTTGATGTAACGTCTGATGACTCCCATGGAAGGATTGGAATTGATTCATCATCGTCATCATCTCTGTCGGAAAATGATGATGGTTATTAGCTATAATATCCTCTATCTAGTTTCAGTTTTCTTTGTTGTTTCTTCCTCAAAATTACTTGCTCTAAAGAAGATTTCTGTATTATTTCAGCCTCAAATGGAGAAGAATCCACAAATTCTGCTTCTAATACACATGAAGTTGTAAGTCTTTTCGAGTATGCACTATTGATTAGAGATAGGGAAGGATCACATAAAATGAAACCATAGGCTTTTCTTCTTTTGATTTTTTTTTTCTGTCTGACTCAAGAGGTGTTTGATGTGGGTTTATATTCAGGAAATATCACATGCTTTTATATTTCTGCATTTACAGGATTCCGAGACTTCACAAGTTCTCATTATCCCTGATGTTATTATCTATGGAGAGATATATTGTACCAACTCGAAGTTAACATTTTCACGCAACTGTGTGAGTGTTGAAAGTTCATCAGTAAATGCAACTAACGGGACATTTAGTTGTCAGTGGGCAATAGAAGATATCGTCAGAATTGAGTCTCAATGGTGTTCAGAGGTGATTTCTGCTAGATCTTCATTTATGGGTTGATGGGTTTTCTTATGATACTTGAGTTGGAAAATTTCAGGTTGAGACTGCATTAGTAAACGTCCTTCTGAAGTCCAGGGACCCTAACGGAGTTGACAATGCGAAAGAGATTTCAGGTTAAGTGTATTTTTGTTTACGTTAATGCTGTTTCAGTGCGTGTGGATCTCTTAGATTAAAATTTGTTAGCTAAATAAGAAGCGCATACACATCATATCTCCCTGTTTCGTAGCTTTTAATATTTACAACGTCAGCTCCAGTCTAACTAACACCTGCACTGCACCCATGCTTGACAGGCATTGATCTCCTAAAGTTTTCCGTTTATGACGCTAAATGGTCTAAAGAAGTAGAAACCATCAAATTGTTGGACTCGAGATACAAGGATATTTGGTTTGATACCATTACGTAAGTCATCATTATCGCACGATTGTGTTAGCATCTTAATTGCAGTTTGTACAGTATAAATGTTGGTGGCATCTGACTCAATTGGTCTTTTGCTCAAGTCCTGATGTCGTATAAAAGATCTCTTCTGTTTAGCTGTTTCCTCGTGAACTAGATAGATTCATGACAATTTTCAAATGTACGAATCATTTCATGAAAAGGGCTTTTAACAATAGTAAAAAGGACCACGTAAGTTTAAATCCTATAAAAGGTTACGGAGAAAGATAATGAGATATAGAAGTTATTAAGACAGGAAAAAACATATGGCAGGTTCTGACTTTTAATTTGTCGTTGTTGAATGTTGACAGAGAAAGCGAGGAAAGTGCCTGTAGTGGACACAATTTGGAAACTTCACTCACCAAGTAAGTATGAACTACAATATACTCGTGGTTTATGAATTTGAATTTTGCTAAATGTAATCTGATAACTCGGTGATGTACTCCTCTAACTTCTTATATGTTATTTTGTGACTTATGTACGTATTGGTGACCTGAGACTTAGATGTGTATAGATTTACGGAAGATTGTTCTATCAGTTTTTGTAGGCATGCTATATGATGAATGTGTTTCTGATGTGCCTTCTAGTTATCTGAAGTATATAGGCAACATGTATATGCATGACATCGTAAGGCTTGGTGCCTTAAATTAATTTAGATATTGACCCCCGTTTAGTTTATCTTACCTTTTGACTGTTTATATTCTTATCTCCAGTCTCGCTGGTTCATTTGAAGATCTAGTTTACCCTCAAGGAGAATCAGATGCTGTAGTAGTTCGTAAGCAAGACATTGAGCTTCTGAAGCCAAGACGTTTCATTAACGATACAATCATTGATTTTTATATCAAGTAAGCTACTATCTTTCAATATTGTCGTAACTCTTAACATTATATCGAAATAAAATCTGTACTCGTAGAGCATAAAAGGGCTACAAGCCAAAAATACTAGGTGCATTATTTTTTCATGTCAAAAGAAAGGTCACTTCTTGTTTGTTTAAAATATGGAGAAAATGTAGCATGAGTAGATGTTAGATGTTTGGATTATAATTAAAAACTTTGTCGCATTATATTTGCTTCCAATTATATTTCCCTTTTAATGCATAAGCTACTTCGACGCAGCTTGTAAAGTTTGGTTCAATACTTGCAGGTACCTTAAGAGTCGAATTCTACCAGAGGAACGAGGCAGATTCCACTTTTTCAATTGTTTCTTTTTCCGTAAGCTGGCTAACTTAGACAAAGGTTCACCTAGCTCGTTTGGAGGAAGGGAAGCATACCAACGTGTGCAGAAGTGGACTAAGAATGTGGATCTCTTCGAAAAAGATTATATATTTATTCCTATAAATTTCAGGTGAAAACATAATCCACACACAACGTAATTGGTTCTTACCGTTGATATGATGATTTATCTTGCCTATGATTGCAGTTTTCACTGGAGTCTGGTTATCATCTGTCATGCAGGTGAATTGGTTACTTCTGCTGGTAAGGTTAACTCATTATATTATGTTTTTATGTCCGTTTATAATTGCCCAAATTAAATTATCACTCTGCTGATAATGAAGTCGAAAACCCATCAAGGGTTCCCTGCATCTTGCATCTGGACTCAATTAAAGGAAGCCACAAGGGTGGTCTCGTAAACATTTTTCCGAGGTATGCTCTACAATGTCTCATTAAATTCACTGGTATCCTATGTCATAATACTCTTCAAAATAGTCTCCAGAGTTATAATATTTAGTGAGACTAATGCATAGGAGGCTAGATCCAATTTATTCATAGGAGGTCACTCGTGCTGTGTTTGCTGTTCATCATTGGTTTATTTACTTGAGAATTCGTCATTAATTTTCCATTCATTTGACATGAAGACTTCCCAAGTTAAATGCATCGATTTCATCATGAATATCTGTTGTACAGCATAAGTGACCTACTTAAATGTTAATAATGTGATCATAGTTACCTACGAGAAGAGTGGAAAGCGAGGCAAGGAAATACAACAATTGATTTATCAAGAGCATCGAATATGCAGCTCATTTCACTTGAGGTATTGCTTCTAACGAGAATGTGATTATCTTGGCATAGATAGAAGGCTCAAATCTAATATAACTTTCATGATAGCGTAAAGCTCTGGTTCTAGATTATCGTTGTTTACATAGAACCCCTGCTTGTATGCGTGTCATAGATGAAAATGTTGAAAACTTGATACGTGGCTTTCTTTGAGAAACATGTTACTATTCTGATGTCATCCGATATTTTCGTTCTGGACTGCGGAAATTTATTCAGTGGTTTTCTGATGCTATTGTTTCATTTAACAATTCAGCTCCCGCAACAAGAGAATTCGTTTGACTGTGGCCTCTTTTTGCTCCACTATTTGGAACTCTTTGTGGCTCAAGCTCCTGCTAAATTCAATCCATCTCTTATCACGAGATCGAGAAATTTTGTAAGTTGCATTGTTCGATCTCGTTGGACACGATGAAGTTGCATCTGACTTGTTAAATTTACTGTGACATATTTTATGATATGAATAAAATCAACAAGAAACAGTGATTTGAAGGGGATACTTAAATTTATTTTCTGCTTATTTCAGCTGACTAGGAATTGGTTTCCTGCCAAGGAAGCTTCACTTAAGCGTGGGTACATCTTAGAGTTGCTTTACAATCTCCACAAAGGTCATGATCCAAGTATTTTTCCAGCTTGTTCCAAAAGTAGACCACCTCACTGCGAATTTTCCGACAAGGATGATGAAGAAAACGAAAGCAAGAATGTGACTGAGATCTGTAACTGGAGAAAACCATTTGATGGTTCCTTATCAATCGTCACTTACATTCCTCAAACAAAGACTTGCTCAGCAGATCAGATTCTCAGCAAAGAAATTCTTTACAAAGGAGGTTATGACCCTGAATGTTCCAAGCGTCGAAAGTCCTTTATGTCACCCATAGTGGTAACTCCTTTTTATATCTCTGCAATTTATTTTTTAATGGCGATTATTTTAGCTCGATGGTGATTCTATACTTTCTCACAAACCAGGAAGAAGTTCAAGAAAGTGGTGAGAAAGAAGAAATCCATTTGCCAATGGACACAGAAGAATCCATTTGTCAAGAGATGGAAACATTACGAAAAGAGGAATGCATGCTCTATATTGAGGACACTGATGATGAAGAAGCTGTTTCAGTGGAATACGTTTCCGATTCCCAAGATTCATGCGAAGTTGAGATGAAAGAAGAAGAAGAAGATGATGATGAATTGATGCTATTTACTGGAGCATCCAAAGAGATTCACAAAACCAGAGAAACCAAATCTGCTTCAGCAGTGATCCGAAAAGGAGTCCACAAGAGTAAGAGTGGAGATTTAGCTACTCGTTCGTGCTGTAAAGACATTCTTCTTGTCTTGTCTGATGATGAGGGAAGCTCTGCCGCAAGCGATGACCATCAAAACAAAGCAAACGTCTCTAGTTCAAGATGTAATGTGATGGCCAAGAGGCCAAAGACTTGATAGTATTTAAAGAAGATGAATATCGCCTATCTTATATGCTTTTGAGCTGTAAAGTTGATACGTTGGGAATGTTATTTTAACTTATCTATGTATAAAGAAGTGATCTACATCGATATGTCAATACTGCTATCGTCTCTTATACGTTAAGCATCAAAGGTTCGTTTTTCAACAGACAAGAAAAAAGAAGCAGATTTTATCAAAGTGGGAGGGATGCAAAAACAGGGAGCTCACACAATCCTTTACTACAAAAAAAAAAAGAAACAGATCAGGTCCATTCAATGAAGCTGGTAGAGTTGTTTATTCACACGTCGTCTCTACTGCGATGCATCAGGAGCAACTGTTCTAGCTCTTCCCTGCGTCGGTCTATCTCCTGCAACAAACAAGATTCAATAATTTAGAAGCCATATAATCAAATAATAATGATGATGATGTGCAATTAGACTATGGAAACTGCACATGCAAAGTAAACTATCAATACTTGCCTCAAGATCCTTGACGGCTTGTTCTCTTGAAATTTCCTTCTGTTGTCGAGCACGCTTCAGAAAGCCTATGCATAGAACTCCCTGAAGTTCAGACAACGATCAAAGATTAACTGACGGTAAGTAAGAACACAAACGGGAGACTCAGATATTGCCTACAACTACAAAAGGGTAGTTGTTGTCAAGATCGGACCAAAACAGAGAATAAGATGCACAAATGGGAAGATTCATTCTCCAGAGCCAAGAAGATGCAACCCAAACTAGGATGAAAAGTTACAAGAGTAAGTACAAAGAAGAAAGGAAGAATGTGAAAAACGTACTGAGATGACATAGATAAGACCACATGAAAGGAGCATGTAGCTAGCGATATTCTGTAGAAGCAGGAGGTCCTTCTTCTGAGCCAGATAGTCAGGGAAAGCTCTCGTCATCACAGCAACACTGACATAACCAAATCAAACATGTTTTTAACTTTTAACATAAAAAAATCTTAAAAGCAAATTGGAATTGTAAGTTTCAGGTCAAGAATAGTTGATAGGCATGACACACACACACACACACACTAAATAAGGACACATGGCCTTGAATTGGCTGAAGCAAACACTCCATATAAAAACATTTATAAAAGAAGCACCAAGAGGAGAGGTAACATACAAAATCTGAAGCATTCCTCTCCCAGCCCAGTACTCAAGAACCTGTTTTGTAAAGATTAGAGAAATTAAAACATGTGTATAGATTAGGAAAGTAATTACAAAAGAGGAATACTTTAGATGAACCTTGGAAAATTTGAGGATGAAACCCCATTCAGTCTCGGCGAGAACCACAAAACAAGCAATCACCACAGCATAACACCGGAATATTCCATCGAACAGCTAAAATGAATCCAAAAAAAGCTTCAGAACACAAAGATCAAGAGAGACAAGAGAAACAGAGAGAGAGGGGTTACAATCACATACATCGTGGCTATCTCGGAAGGAGCGAATAGCAGCGAGAACGTTAACAACAACGCATAGAATAGCGATAAGAGAGGTAACGAAGCTGAAACACCTGCAAACAACAAGGAAAGGATCCGCTCTGTTACTCAGCCTCGATCTTATGGCTTCTCCAGAAGGCTCGCCGGTTTCTTCTGCCCTCTCCATGTGAAACCGATTTCCACGGGAGATGCTCCGGCGAAGATCCACCGTATTCGGATGAGTAGGTTTACGGGAGAAAGTGTGATTCTTTCACCTCCTGATCACGTCTTTGCTCTTTCTCTTTCTCTTTCGTTCCCTTTTTAGCATAACTGCTTAACTATTTATACTCTCTAAATAAAAATACAAATAAAACGGTGCGTTTGGGTTGTTTAATCATAATTTAACAGATCACTCCACATGTGACGAATTTCATTGGACAAGCACAAAAGATCACACGCCACGTCATCCAGACTCACTCCCACCAAAAGACTGTTTTACCCTCGGCGTATCTCGGATCCTGCCGCTGCTCCTTATCCTCTTTCCTCATCCGATGATATGATCACCTTAGATGGGACGCAGCGATTCAGAATGTCCCCATGATTCGATTCTAAGCTAGAGACGACCTCGTTTTCAGTTCTCATAAGAATTGATTTGGCAACATGCCATCAAAATGCACTTACTTTCCTACATTCGTCGTTTATAATTCAAAGATTCAACGTACTCGATAATTTATTGAAAACTGATTTGCGATATCATGTAAACGAGATCAAAGCAAGGAAAAAATAATGTGATGATTGTAAACAACACTTTTAAGTTTTAAAAAAAATTTACACACCACGCGTCAGACTAGATAAAACCCACAAACCAAATAAACGGACATAAAGGACCCATTAACTATAGATGACCTATTAACTGACAACCCATTAACTATAGATGACCCATTAACTGTAGACAACCCATTAACGGTAAACGGCCCAGGACTTTAAATTTATATTGTAAGTGGAAGAGAGATAGAGAGGGAAGCAAAAGCAATCATTGATCTTCTGAGTTCATCATTTTCATTACACAGAAGAAAGAAGATAAAACGAAACAAAACAGAAAATGGGAGAACTTAGGAAGTGGCTGCGGCGGCGGCAACAGAACCTTGAGGTGGGGGTGGAGATGGTCGGAGAGTGATCTCCACCTTGTCGTGAACGCCTTGGAGCAAGAGTTCTCCTGGGAATGCGACTATTTTGCGCTTCTTGGCAGCTCTCAAAGTCCCAACCAAAGCTTCAAAGATGTTGGCACATCGATCATCATTGAACAACACACCAAACGTTACCTAAACCCAACACAAAAAAAAAGGAACCAAAACCATATCCTCAAGATCTTTATCAATCAAAAACATTCACATGAAAACAAAAATTACATTTATTTAGATCTGATCACAGAAACCAATTAGAAAAAGATCAATTGAAGATCTTGAAATGAGAAAAGCAAATGGATCTAAGAAGAGCAAAGAAGACCTTGTAAGAGCCATCAGGCTGGAGAGAACCAAGACGATGGATCTCTTCCTCAAGTTTCTGAATCTCCTCTTCTACATTCATTCTTTCTTCTTCCTTTTGGGATTCAAAGCAGAGACCTTTTACAATACAGCTCGATGACAGATTATGATGTCTTCTCTCCTCTCACCTCCAAACTAAACACTTATGTCTGAATCTGATGATAATTGTTTCTTCTTCTCCTATCCTGTTAAAAAAGGACTAAACGACCCCACATCTCACTTATGTTTGTTTAAATTACAAAATACCCCTAATATTTCATAAAGCTTGCAACTTTATCACAAATTTGAATAAATGTTTAGTATTAGACCTCCTTAATTTTATTTAACATGTTTGATCAGTTTAACCTAGAGAGAGTCAAATGCAGCTTCTTCACGTTTTGCCCAAGTAAAAAAATTTTAATAAATTAAGAGCTTGATGATAAAGTAAAAACTCGAGATATATAGAAAAAAAAAAGAATAAAAAGTCTTCATCTTTATCATTCATTCGTGAGAGAGAGAGGAGGAAGAAGGATCTGTCTTCTCCCAATACACTAACCACGAAACCGACTATTGACCCAAAAACCCTAACCTCAAATCCGATCCATCCATGGCCCTTGATGAAGTAACCAACGAAACACCACCTTCTTCCGCCGCCAGCAAGGCGGCGCCTTTAGGATCCTCCGTGATTCCGATCGTCAACAAGCTCCAAGACATCTTCGCTCAGCTCGGGAGCCAGTCTTCGATCGAACTTCCTCAGGTAGCTGTCGTGGGAAGCCAGAGCAGTGGCAAGTCCAGCGTCCTCGAGGCACTCGTCGGCAGAGACTTTCTCCCTCGTGGTAACGATATCTGCACTCGTCGCCCTCTCGTTCTCCAGCTTCTTCAGACTAAAAGCAAGTCTAATGGCGGATCTGATGATGAGTGGGGAGAGTTCCTTCACCTCCCTAACAACCGTATCTATGACTTTGCTGAGATTCGTCGCGAAATTGAGGTTTTTGATTGATACCCTTTTGCCCTAATTGACTTTTAGTTTCGGTGCGTGTGTAAAGTTTACATCTTTGTAGGCTGAGACGAATAGATTGGTAGGAGAGAACAAAGGTGTATCAGACAAGCAGATTCGTTTGAAGATATTTTCGCCTAATGTATTGGATATTACGCTTGTGGATCTCCCTGGTATCACCAAGGTGCCTGTGGGTGACCAGCCAACTGATATTGAAGCGCGTATAAGAACCATGATCTTGTCTTACATCAAGCAGCCTAGCTGCTTGATACTGGCTGTTACTCCTGCTAATTCCGATTTGGCGAACTCGGATGCACTTCAGATTGCAGGAAACGCTGATCCTGATGGTAAGTTCTGCTAACAAATCTAGTGAGGAGAAAAAAATAATTGCTTTAATGTGTAGTATTTGACATTACTAATCTTCACTATCTCCAGGTCACAGAACAATAGGTGTTATCACAAAGGTGAATATTCCCTGTCCAAACTTTGTTTTGCTGCTCTCGTGTAGTATATTTCATGTGTGTTTACAATCATTGTTCTCTCTGTTTTCAGTTGGATATCATGGACAGAGGTACTGATGCTTGTAATTTACTTCTTGGAAAAGTTGTTCCTTTACGACTTGGATATGTGGGAGTGGTAAACCGTTGCCAGGAGGTAAAGTTGTGATCTTGCTGACTCTTTCTTTATTTTTACTTTTATTTGTACTTGATTTCTTAGACTCAACCAAATCATTTCAGTGCGGGTGATGACCTTTTGCTTTGAATTTGCATCTCTCCATTTTACACAACGGTTAATTTTCTTTGATCTTTACTTCTTTTTATAAACAGGATATTTTGCAAAACCGTTCTGTCAAGGAAGCACTTAGCGCCGAAGAGAAATTCTTCCGGAGTCGCCCAGTAAGTTCCATCATGTTGACGAGTCCCTTCCTGATACTCTTGCGGTTCTTCCTGATTACATATATTTTTTCTTTTGTAATACACAGGCTTATCATGGTCTTGCTGATCGTTTGGGTATCCCTCAGCTAGCGAAGAAGTTAAATCAGGTATCTTCTGCAGTTTTGGAGTAATCACTTTTTGATGATGCTGAGTTTTATGTGCATTATTCACCTATTAGAGTTATGTACTATGTTTGTATGGATTTACCCTAGTCTGGAGAAATGGCTTTTGCATTATTTTTTTGTCCTCATCTCACAATCAGGATCATTGTTTATTATGAAAGTTGATATATGTACTATTTTTTTTGTTGTTGTTGACTAGTTTTTTTCCCTTTCTCAGTTGATACTTATAACTTTAGAACATCACTAAACGAAGCTAACCTTTTTGTTTCATTTTTCCTAGATCCTTGTTCAACATATCAAGGTCCTGCTTCCTGATTTGAAGTCGCGTATAAGTAATGCTTTGGTTGCGACAGCTAAAGAACATCAAAGTTATGGTGAAATTACAGAATCCACGGTAAGTTTTTATTGCCAGTTTGCTGCTCATTAACCGAATTCATTGTTAGCAATGACACTGTTTTTGACTCTGGTAACTACCATTTGTTGTACTTTGTGGTGTCTTTTGCTCAGTCTTTTTGTTAGAGTGCAGTTTTACTCTTCCAGACTATTTGCTCATGCATCTATTCTGTGTTCATGTCATTCATGGAGTCTTTTATTTTATTTTTTTACTACAAAAAATACTTTAAGTGGTAGAATTAGCATTTAAAGTGTTCTTAAAGATTTCTGACCACTGGGTAGTTAACTTGTTCTAAGTGTCCACATTTCTTATTATGCTACTTTGTCATTACTTTATGACTTGCCTCGACTAGTTAAACTTATCCTTTCTCTTGGTTTACTGTACTTGAAATTTTTAGGCTGGTCAAGGAGCTCTTCTCCTCAATTTTCTTTCAAAATACTGTGAAGGTAATATCTGAAGATGATATTTTTTTATGCTTTGTTTGGTTCATAGTGAGTCTCATGGTCACTTTTTTTAAAACAGCATACTCTTCATTGCTGGAAGGGAAAAGTGAAGAAATGTCTACGTCAGAACTCTCTGGAGGAGCTAGAATTCACTATATTTTCCAGTCAATCTTTGTTAAGAGTTTGGAGGTTCGCTTGCACAACTTATATTTTCTTTTTCCAATCAATTCTTGTGAATTTGGACTGATGGACTTCCTTCACATTGCCTCTGCAGGAGGTTGATCCGTGTGAAGACTTGACAGATGATGATATTCGAACTGCAATCCAGAATGCAACCGGTCCAAGATCCGCATTATTTGTTCCAGACGTAGGTTTCTTAATATGTTGTCAGCATGTTTGGCTGTCGTCCTAGCTGTCTAGACTTTTAAGCATACATATGTTTCCTGACCTTTTGATATCAATCTTTTCTGCATAGGTTCCATTTGAAGTTCTTGTTAGGAGACAGATATCTCGTTTGTTAGATCCTAGCCTTCAGTGTGCTAGGTTCATTTTTGATGAGCTCGTAAAGGTGAGGTTTTCTTTTGGTTATTGATAAATAAAACTGATGTTAATTTCATTTTACTCATAAATATGATTTGCTGTCCAGATTAGCCATAGATGTATGATGAACGAGTTGCAGCGTTTCCCGGTCCTGAGAAAGCGCATGGATGAGGTTATTGGGGATTTCCTGCGAGAAGGTCTGGAACCCTCAGAAGCAATGATCGGTGATATCATTGACATGGAGGTCTGTTTAATGAATTGGAGATACCTGTGATAATTGACGTCATACACCCATGAGTAGTTTATCAGTTGAGATCATGTATTGTGTATAAGGAGCACAGACTGGTCTATTCTCATGTTGGTTGATTAGGATCTCTTTTCAATCTTGAGCAGTGATTTTCTAGTTTTTGATTGATTAGCTCTTTCTAAATTTGAACTTAACTATTAGTGCTGGTTGTCATAATTGCCTCAATTGTGATGTTAATTTTTTGAGTGCTGTTTGCAGATGGATTACATAAACACTTCTCATCCAAATTTTATTGGCGGAACTAAGGCCGTGGAGGTTGCAATGCAAAACGTGAAGTCTTCTAGGGTTCCCCATCCTGTTGCGCGACCAAAGGTTTGAAGTACTTTTCAGCAACACATAAAAATGATTTTGTCTTTCTTATATGCTCTGTAGTGTTTCTTATACCTTTTATATGCTGCAGCAGGATACAGTGGAGCTTGAGAAAACATCATCTTCCGCAAGTCAGGTGAAATCTCGATCTTTTCTCGGCAGACAAGCCAATGGAATTGTCCCTGATCAGGTATGTCATTACATATGTTCATACGTAAATCGATATATCTTCATGCATTGTGGCTTGGCACTAAACGCCCATGAAACACTTAGAAATTTCAAGCAAAGTTGTTGTTATTTGACACTTATCCATGACATGTTCCCAGGGAGTTGTATCTGCAGATGCTGAAAAAGCTGCACCAGCTGGTAAAGTTCTAAACTACTCTCATTTTCTATTGCATGCAAGAGATAATTTAGCATGTTTTAGAAGATTTTTGGCTGTGTGATGTATATATGTGTTTAAGAGCTGGAGATTCTGGGTAGAGTTTAACTGTGGTTTTATTGGATATTTGATAGCAAATGCGAATGATTCAAGGTGGGGTATCTCTTCAATTTTCCGAGGGGGTGATAATCGGGCAGTCACCAAAGAAAACTTCTTAAACAAACCATTCAATGAAGCTGTTGAGGAGATGTCTCAGAACTTATCGATGATCTATCTGAAGGAGGTGTGTCTTCTGTACTGTCTTAGATGTTACATATTTCCCATGCATGTTTTACTTATTCAACTATGCTGCTTGCTTTGCTTTCCTGAAGCCCCCAGCTGTCTTGAGGCCATCCGAAACTCACTCAGAGCAGGAAGATGTTGAGATTCAGATAACAAAACTGTTGCTTAAATCATATTATGACATTGTGAGGAAGAATATTGAGGACTCAGTTCCAAAAGCAATCATGCATTTCCTGGTAAGTACTTCATATCCCCCCCCCCCCCCCTTCGTTGTTTGATGATCCCTTTTTAATTATCTTTTACAAATGAAAGCAGTTTTAGCCATCTTGTGCAACAAAACCATGTTGCTATTCTAAAGTAACTGACTCTGAAGATACTGATACAACTTGTATATTGTACTCAGGTAAACCACACGAAACGTGAGCTGCACAATGTCTTCATAAAGAAGCTTTACAGGTGATAATGGCTTGTTTTGATGCTTCACATCTGTGTTTGGATAGTCTCTTATTACTGGGTAGTTGTATCATCTGGTACAGGGAGAACTTGTTTGAAGAAATGCTGCAAGAGCCGGATGACATAGCAGTTAAGAGGAAACGCACTCGAGAAACTCTCCACATTCTTCAGCAAGCTTATAGGGTATGTTCTCTGCTAGACCTTAATTCGTAAAAAACTTATGTCTATAACCATATGATTTGGAATGTCCAACAGACACTAGACGAGTTGCCTATGGAAGCAGAATCAGTGTGCAATGGTGGTACCGATGCAATTGGCGTGTCAAAACATCTGGATTTACCAGCATCTTCTTCGATGTATTCCACGAGCAGTTCATCATACTCGGCATCTCCCGCTACGGGAAGAAGATCCAGAAGAGCAGGAGATCAACACCAAAACGGATATGGATTCTGACATGATCCAGGATCAATATATCGATACTTGTGATAAGTTGATGAACGCATTTCATTCATTTAATGGCTCTATCAGGTTTTGTTTGGTATTATCAAATTATGTGTTGGCAAAATGAAGAACACTTATATAGGAAGTTAAGACACTGGTTTTGGAGTCTGCTTTAAAAGAGAGTGAAGAAGAAGATATTATTCCCTGCAGCAATAATGGGAAGCAAGCCCTTTCACTCTTTTTTATGTTCTGGGGTTGCGTTACATTAATAAGCGATACATTATTTCACTCTTTTATATATTTTGTGGAACGAGACTTGAATCATTTTTCTTTTCTCAAATATTATGTGACATACGTTTTTTGATCAACATTTTGAAGTTTTTGACAATCCAAAAATTATATTCGTTATCTACTCTATCTAACTAACTGCCAACAGACGATTGCTTGCTCTTTGGTTTAGAAGCCAAACACATGGTGTTGGTTGGCACTTTCCATGTTCTATGGTCTGGATATGTTCCATTATCCACCTACTACTACTACTACGTGGCCGAGTATCTTTACGCAAAAGTGTTTGTTCGGAGTATTAGTTTCTAGTTGACATTTAAAGACTTCCCAACAACACACACCAACACACTTTCTTTTTGTTTACTTGTAAACGAATAAGGAATCAGAATAAATTCTTTGCAAAAACAAGAGCTCAAAGAAAGGATGCTGTGGAGGTATAGATTTAAAGGATAACTCCATAAAGTTAATCAGTTAAACTCCTTGGTTTTGCTAAGCTAATGACAGAAACGTATAGAATGAACATGGACTATATATCCATCAATCTCTAAAGAGCAGAGCAAAGCAAAGTGTGGGGGCTTTTATTGACGTTTTATTTATATTTGCTAAAGAACACAGCTTGTAGTAGGGGATTATTTATCAATATCATACTACTCGTACAACACTTATTACATAAACTCCATCATTAACAAAAAAAAAAAATAACAAAGAGAGATTTAAATTCTTTTTAAAATAGTTTAATCAATGCATATAATGGTCGGGTCACAGCAGCATTCATCCACAAAGCAGCAACAACACATGGCCGCAAGTCTGCAAAACCAAAAACACATACATAACTCTTCTTGAAGATCGATAGTATCTACATTGCAACATGCATTCATAAACTCCATAACAAGATCTAATGAAAACTGCAAACCTTGCACTAACTCCTAAGTTTTGGTAAGCTAAGTATAGAAACAAAAATAGTCCAATGAGTATTAGTCACAACACTTACAGTCCCTCAAGAAAACCAGCTTTCTTTCTTGGTGGCGGTGGAGGCGGCGGTGGTGGAGGATAATACTGCGGTGGTACTCCAACAGGTGGCGGCGGGCCTTGCGGGTAACTTCCCGGTGCAGGAGCAGGGTAAGGATACGCATACTTTGGTTCACTCATGTTCTTGCTAGATGACCAAATCACTCAAAAGAACACTAATGTAACTCTAGTTCTTGAATAGCAAACCTTATCCAAAAAAATGGAAACAGAGGAAAAGAACAATAGAGACTAAAGACTAAAGGGAGAGACCTTTAGAGCGCAAATGTGGGGGCTTTGTCGACGTGTATTTATATTTGCCAACGAACACAGCTTGAAAGATAAGTAAAGAGTACTAATAAAAACAGTCCCGTATTGTTAGGGTAAGAAGACTTTATTGGAGCCTTTGAGAATAATCTTGAAAGTACACACCACACACCACTACTGTCAAAAGTATATAGGAATCAACAATGCTTCGTTGGAACATTCTACAGTGTGATGCAAGCAAAAAAAAAAAGGTGAAGCAAAGTGGTTGCTTTTGTTTTGGCAAAGTTTGTTTATCTCACATGTAGTTGGGTTATCTTTTAGCTTTATGTCTATGGTCACAAAGTCCACCAATATAGAGTTGCGCACTAACACGGTACTGTCACAAGTTCTTTGTCTTATGGTTACCATTGGCACACGATAGCCAATAGCCACAGCTTTGGCACCAAGTCAGACATGTGCCACATGTCATAAAATGAATGGTTATATAATTGGATATAATTTTCCTTAGAAACAACTGGTGTGTGCAATGTAAACACGCACACCACCTACTCCTTTCATTCTTTATCCTCTCTTTCTTTATATTAACGCATGAAACATGCAACCATTCTCTTCACTTTTGCACGCAAAACCTCTTATTAATTTCTTTATATTTACAGGTTAAGACTCTCCAAATGGCACTATCGGCTGCGATGTTCAGGCTTTCATATCCTCCTATTCAGCAGATAACAACACCAACTACAAACAATACTCTGCAGCCACAACCAGAACCGTCTCTTCCGGTGGTTAGATGTCATCTTCCGGCAAGAAGCTCGTCAGAAAGTTCTGAAAGTTCTCGTTCAAGGTTTATTCTCTGGCTGTTTGGTGATCCTGCTACGTATGACCAGAGGTTCCAACGAGCTGTTGAACTTAGCTGCTCGTGATTGAGATTCTTCATACTTTCTTCTTTTTGTGTTGCTGTAAATGAACATATGTACTTTGTTCCCTATAATCTCACCGTGTTCTGTAATTTATACAATAATGAAACCGTTTGAAGATGTATTGCTTAGCTTTTTTGATACCTAACAAACTTTTTAAATCTTATCAACTGAACTTAAAACTGTTACTGACACATCAAAGCATTCCAAGAAGTAAGAACAGAGTTTACTGTGAACAAACGCGACCATGTCAGATTCTTTACACACAGAGTTCTTGATCAATCCTCAAACCTTCAAGCTCAGTAACTGCTGCAACATTTCCTTCAACCTGATTTGAAAAACTACATATTGTGTCATCTCTTAACTATAATCATGTGGGAGAAAAGAGTTCTCGATGGATTCAGAGGAAAATACACTTTCCAATCCAATTTTAACATGACTAGAATTCTTCTTTCATAACTGACTGAAACATTATGTCATTTACTTGTCTGCAATTCTAGAAAACAAAGGAGACAGTATTATTTCAATCCTAGTTCAAGTCATTAAAGAGGGTAATGATGATGAATGATTACAAGAATCTTCTCATTTGTAAAGCTGCTTGAATCTCCGACATGCCTCCAAGATGTTCTCTCTGTGACCAAAGGCGCTAACACGAACAAACCCTTCACCTCCAGGTCCAAACCCACTCCCTGGAGTGGTAACCACGTGAGTCTTCTCCAGAATCTCAGCAAACACATCCCATGAGCTTTGGTTCGGGAAGTGAACCCAAACGTAAGGCGCATTCTTTCCTCCATATACATCATACCCGAGAGAAGTGAATGTGTCTATGATTATGTTTGTGTTCTCTTTGTAGAACCCAACCACCTTGTGCATTGCCTGCAATATTTTTTTAAAAAAGACCAATGTATATTACTTGTGGGAAGATAAGTTTGAAATCTCTTATTAGCTACACTAACCTCAAGTCCTTCTGGTGTAAGGCAAGCAAGAGCACCAGCTTGAGAGAGATTAGAGGCACCGTTGAAACAAGTGCAGACAATTCGATTGAAGTCTTTTGCAACAGGGAAGCCATCTGAATAGCGCAGCTGTTTCGGGATGACTGTCCAACCAAGTCTTACTCCAGTGAAACCAGCGTATTTACTGAAGGAAGCTGTCTCCATAGCAACCTGTCAAGCAGTTAGGTTGTCAAGATCATAGACCTTTTGAAAGTTATAATCAATCATCCTATATATTACCTCTTCTGCTCCAGGGATTTCAAAAATGGAGCGTGGGTTATCATCAGACATGTACATTGCATATGCGGAATCATACACTATGATTGATCCGTTCTTCTTTGCAAACTCTACTAACTGCTTTAGTTGATCCCTCGTGGCAGCAGCACCCGTAGGGTTATTTGGGGAGCAGAAGAAAATGATGTCTGTCCTGCCAACAGTGGATAAGTCTGGGAAGAAGCCATTCTCTGGAGTGCATCTCATGTACTCAATGTTTCCATACTTCTGCACATCCGTGTTAAATTGTCCGGTCTGACCCATAATAACACTGGAGTCCACATAAGCCTGTACTAGCAAGAAAAGCACAGTTAAACAAAACTACTGAAGGAAAAGTAGACAAGACTACAACTGCAGTTTGGTTTCAGATCTGTCCAATTACCGGATATGAAGGATCTTGAACAGCAACTGTAACATTGGAACCGAACATAACCTGCCAGAAGTGGAATCAAGAAACAGCTGCTCAGTTTTCCCGATCTTGCATCAGCAAACTGATGAACAGTCGCTAATTAAACAAACCTGGAGACGTGAGATATCACATTTGGCACCATCAGAAACGAAGATGTCATCTTCACCTATGCCAAGGCCACTGTAGTATGTTTTGGCAAGAGCAGCTCTCAGTGGCTGTTCAAATGTGTGAAAACTAAGGTTTAGCTTGGATAAAACTTAGCAAATGAAGCTATAAGAACTTTACAAATATGAAAGAGGTCTAAAACCATCTTCTGTTGAACTTAGCAGCACTCCACACTACCATAATAAAACTAAAGTGACATGCAAAAGCACATAATAATTAGAGAATGCATGAGATGGTGGGCACTGACCTTTGCACCTTGTTCAGCACCATAACCACTATATCCCTCAACTGTGGACAACTCATGAGCTCTCTGCCAGAGAAAACAAGACATAATCAATCTCTATAATAGTTTTTTTTTTTAAACTATGCTACCAGAACAATTTATAACGCATGGTAGGGTCAAATCAGTTAAAGGTACATGAAGGTACCTTTGCTATTGCAGAAGTGATCACTTCTGGAATTGGCTCAGTTGTGTCACCTATTCCAAGACTAATAATTTGCGCATCTGGATACTTCAGCAAGTGTGCAGACCTTCTTCTTGCAATCTGATTGTATTTCCCAAAAGAGAGGAGCATCATACAGAGAAACAAAGAGAATAATCTAACCTATTAACCCAATGGGTACTGCTTATTTGAATTAAAGCCATTCCTTTTAAGCATTGCCAGCAAATTGCAAATAAGTATGCTGAAGTAAACCAAGACAAGAACAGATACAAACCTCCGGGAACAGGTAACCAGCTTGAAGTTTGGACATGTTTGAATTCCTTGACACATTTGTCTTATATTCTACAAACATTGAAAAGAAAAACACATAACATATTGAAACAACATATATAACAGCTAACGAATCAATAAACCATTAGCAAGATAACTAAATCTTACTAATCATTACAGCAAAAGCAAGATGGAGTTATGAACTTACCGATCTTATCTTGAGGATTTGCAACGCATTTGCACGTGTTGACCCGTTTGCCATAGGTAAGCAAGCGTTTTGAGTTCTGAGGAGATGACAAAAGCATAAAAAGCAAAGCAGAGAAACAATTACAACGTTAGTAACTTAGTATCATCTGTTCAATGACAAGTAAACAGAATCAACAATGAATTAAACATCTTTTTGTGTTCTTTATTACAATGAATATACAAAACAGAAGTAAACAATTACTAGGCTGATCACTATAAGAGTGAGAGGTCATACTCATAAAAGTCAACGCACCTGAGATTAAAACTTGAAGGAGCTAAGAAAGTGGATGGTGAAGAAGAGATCACTGAGGAAGCTAGTTGATGAATCGACGACAAGTTCAGACTTTAGCTCAATGATTTTCACAGAAAGTTTCCAGGAAGTGAAGCAAACAAACACAAACACAAACGTGTTTTGAAGTAAGACTGATAATATATAACTAGGGTTCTTCTTCGGTTTGGAACCCGGTTTATTCTCTATCAAACCAAATCGTAATACAAACTCTCCCGTTCCGGTTCGGTTTACCAGTAATTTAAATTGTTCTTTTGTCGTCTCCGGGCACAGACGACGACAGATTCTGAGAACGCTCGAGGAATCAGACGATATCTGAGTAAGTTCGATTTTGTGGTAAGCAATTCGATTCTCCACAAAACCCTTTCCGGTGCAAGCAGTTTTGGATTGTCTTCTTCTTCGTCTTCTCGTTGATTTCGAATCGTACGAAACATAGATTTATTGGAAAGTTTAAAGCTTTACGATTCTCTAATGTATATAGTGTTCGAATTGGATTGAAAAATACGTGCTTTAGATTGTTTTCTCCCCAAGTTATCAGCTTCATCTTTGATCTACCATGATTAGGGAGATTTAAAGGTCTCAACTTTTTTCGTTTTGTTGCTTTTTGTAGCAGCTGCTTTTGTGGAGGTAGATGGATTTGGAAACTGAGAATCGGATAGCTTCGATTCTGTTAAGAGAAGCTGCAGAGTTGAGGAGACAAGCTGAGAAAGAAGGAGTCCGAGCATATCTTGAGAAGCCTAATGTAAGGCATCGACCTAACTCTAGGTTTCTCACTGCTACTGTTCTTGGTGTTCAGCAAGGTATACTCCTTTTCATCTTGTTCTTCTTCTACTATGTTTATATTTTGGTTTCTCTAAAGCTAGGATTTTGATTATGTTGGACATGCTTTTGTATTGAGAGATCATTGGGCACTTTTATCTAACTAGGGGCTGATCTACAATAGCTTCTCAGTCATGTTAGGGTTGTAGAAAGATGAAAACTTCCATGGTTTCATTTTTGTGTATTAGCCTCTTTGTTCTATTTAGATCCACCGTAGTGTTTTCTTGTATTCCTCTTTTATGGCGAATATAATCTTGTTTAAAGGTTTAATCTGTAATGGTTAACCTGCAGATTTAAACGTGTTTTTAGATTCCAGTGGAATTCCTATTTGTTTAGTTTGTTCTCTTATATGGTTACTTCTTTGTACAATACAGCAAACAAAGCTGTAGAAACCGATGAGATGTGGAGGCTTCGACGCGCAGAGATTGAGTTTAATGAGAGGCTCAAAAGTAAATCAAGAGAAGAGAGCAGTAGTGGCCAAAGTGAACAGAACAATAGGAGGAGTTATGTTAAGAGATGCACTTCAGTTGATGAGAATGCTGCTCGTTCTTCACCATCTTCAAGTCAGAGCAGAAATAAAAGATGGCAACCCGATGATGATAGAAAAGGGTTAGGAGATGTCGAGGTTGAGACTTTTCTCCAATCAAGGTATGTCCTTTATACTCAATCAAGATTGTAGATGCTGCCTGTTTATCACTGGGAATGACCTTTTGTTGATAAAACTTGTGATTATGGTCTATGATAGGGTTAAGCGTGGCAGAGGCTCTGTTGGTCCTAAGATGGATGAACCATTTCCTTGTGTTCCTGTGACGGAACTGTCAAGAACTTCTGATACAGGAGATCGCGAGTTAGTTTTACAGCCAGAGAGACGGCCTCTACTGAGACATAACACGGATTCTTCTTCTTCCGAGGAGGAAGCTCACGGGTCTCATAGAAAAAGAAAAGAGCATAAGTCAAAAGAGAAGAAAAGAGATCACAAGTCAAAAGAGAAGAAAAGAGATCACAAGTCAAAAGAGAAGAAAAAAGATAGGAAGGAGAAGAGAAGGGAAGAAAAGAAGAGAAAACATGCTAGGGACTAGGTCTTCTTGTTCGGACAAAAGCTATCGCACACGATGAGAAGAGTACGTTGCTAATTGGACAGACGAAAGCAGGTTAACTTTGGGTTGAATGGGAGAGAAAGGGGATGTTGCTGCAATCGCGTTATTTCAAAATGTTATACAAGGGTTGGATACAGAGATTGTTTACTACTACGATAATGTATGTTCAATATATATAAACTTTTGACGTCTTTAGCTTCTTCATTACTTTGCATATCACACTGATTACATAAACCATTGTATTACTTTCTAAAAAAGCAATTACAAACATTTTTAGTTTTACTACATTGACACAGCCACAGGACAAGTAACAAAGTACGAAGGCTGAAAACAAAGACAAGACATTCATAAGTGGTCATGCACTGTCAGGAGTCTTCAAAATGGTGATCTGTTTCGTCGAAGATCTCCTCCTATACAAACCCAAAATTATAAATCAGTCAAGTGAGAGAGACTTTTTTACTTCTGATTTGTAAACCACTTATGGAAACACCACTTACCTGCAGAAGTTCCTCAATAACATCTTCCATTGTAATGATTCCAACAGCTTCTTCTTCCTCGGCTAGTTTAGGCAGCGGATTGCCATTCAAATGCAAGATGTCTGCGTCATTGTCCTTTGACCACTTCTTCGTCTTACTTCTCTTAAACGAACTTGCTCGATTTGGAAAGCTCTTCCACTTCTGAAGCGATCTCTTTGTCCTTAGCATTCTCTGTTGAGGAGTTCCCTCACCATCCACATCCACTTGTACTTCCTTAACACTCTCTGATAGACACAAAAAGAAAAGATTCTCAAACTTCAAACTCAGAAGCACCATGTTTTCTTTTCCAACTAAGTGAAGACTGCATACCGTCTTTAACATCTTTACAAGGTAGTGGGTGGATTTTGTCGCACTGCCTCACCACTACAGCCATATGGCTGAGTCCTTTCTGGAACTCATTCAATATGTCATATAAAGGCAAGGTTTCTGGTACTCTAAACAAAAAGCAAGCCATCAGGTTTTGTATCACACTCAGTGGGATTAATAGTTTAGGTTCGGATATTTCACCTCGGAATCCTTCTTATTGTGACACTCTTGACGGGTGTTTCATCATCTGGGTTGATAGTCAGTAAGTTCTTTACCTGAACATAAGATATATGAATGGTTAGAAGCAGATGGTTGGGCAGAAAAGACAAATATCATAGATGAAAGTATTTGTCTATGTGAGTTAAAATGTGGAATTCATGCATGAGATTGAGAATCACCAGAACAAGGCCGATGATGTTAGTTGGCTGCTCATAGTAGACTGGAACTCTGCTATGCCCTTTCTCAAGTATCAAGTTCATCAAATCCCTAAATCAAAGGAAACAAAGGAAAAGATAAGTATGCGAAAATAAAGACTCCAGGCAAGTGTGTCTCTGATATGATTGTTCTCCGAGAAATCACAGCACAAAACCTGTCAAGTTTAGCATTGATATCAATCACAAATATATCAGATATTGGTGTCATTGCATCCTTGACCATTTTCTCAGAGAGTTCAAGAGCTCCAGCAATGATTGTCGTTTCGTCATGAGTCAACTCTCCCCCCTTTCCAGCCTGAAAGAAACACATTACTAAACAACATGACATACAAGGGACATATAAACTTGACCTTGAAGATGGGATCAATTGCATACCTCATTTCCATGAAAATCCACAAGTGTTTTGAGCTCAGCTCTTCGAAAAAGCGCTGCACGACGATGACCCAATAGAAAGTCCAGCAGCTGGATTATTCAAAAGACCAAAAAACTTAGTAGACCGAGCAGCATGATGGGTGAGGCAATGACCGCTGAGGAGATGGGTAAAGTGTATTTACTTACCTTGCTAATCGGCCATGCAACTGGTAAGCAGACAAAGACTAGGACACGGACAAACGGAGCCACTGTTGCACCAATGGCCAAACCATAACGTGTACAAAGTGACTGAGGTATAATCTGCAGTTGAAGTAAAGCCAACAATAGTGTTAACATCTCAGATACAGGAACATGACTGAAAATGCTAAGAGACGGTTTTCCGATTGATTATTATAACAGGAGAGGCTAATCTTACCTCACCAAAGAGAAGAATCAATGTAACTGAGATCAAAATGGCACCCCATGCCGTGACAAGAGAATCAAGAAAAATAGGAAGCGTCTGAAACGAAAAAAAAAATCATTACTAACATCAAACATTCCCCAAGACCTACTATAACTACACAACACAGGACAAGGTAACGCTTTAACACATTACCTCCATAGCAGCTGCGTTGCATACAAGTAAAGTGACAAGCAACAGATGCTGATTCTTCACCACTGGCAATATCTTTGCTGCAGCCAAAAAATGAAAACACTTTCCAACATTAACATGCGATTAATTAAACAACGCAGACTGCTCATAACAGCAGCTGAGATAATTGATAGTAATGCCCAAAAGCTCCAATATGAGAGCTTGTTAAGTCATCGAGTTTGGTGATTCTGTCTCAGTGTAGCAAAAACCGGTAAAAGGGTGCTCTTGTATTGCTCTAATAGGTTAGAAATCAGATCAAAATCTTCAATATTCTTAACTAACACGCTACTACAAAACAGAATAACCCAGAAACCAAACTCGACCCAACTTTGGCAGATGCGTTTGGAAGCTAATATCAAAACTGTCAATAGATGAACTGAACATCATGAACATCACAAGCAAAGACCATCACTACCTATAACTACACATCTGTAAGCTAATCACAAACTTCAATTGGTGAAAGTATCAAACTTTATGAACTATCTGTAAACGTAGATGCAAAACTCATAAAGAGTAAAAAAGAATCAAACTTTACAGCGAAAAGGAGAAAGAAAGTAAGAAGCTTTTTACCAGCGTATTTGCGATGCTGGGGAGTACCGGATTTAGCGAGAACCTCAAGATCAACGAGACTCAAGGACATAAGACCCAATGTTAAACCAGACATGAGTCCAGCGAACAACACAAGAAACGCTATCACAGCTATGTGTATGAAGAAGTTGGGCTCGCAACACGCAAGCTCCGCCGCCATCAAAAAAGTCCCCTCCTTTACAGCTCCCACAAATCACAAACACAGTAAACCCTAAGCTCACAAACACTCAGAGACCTCTCTTCATCATCTTATCTTTGGAATAAACTTTTTATTTTGCAAGGAAAGAGATTTCAAAACAGAACACGAAACTCAATTAAACAACGGCTAAAAGTTGTAAAGCTCAGATTAAAAAAAATGTGTAATTTTGCAGAGAAATCGAAGCGAAGAGATGATAGAAACCAAAGAGCTCTTGCGGTGGAGATACTCTGCATATGCCAATATAGTATAGGGCCTAACAGTGAGATGTATAATGACAATAATACCCTTACTGTGAGCGCGACGTATTTGAGGTGAGTAAGGGTGTTTTGGGAAATTAACTATTAGTAAGAGAAGTCCTTTTTTATTTGGTCGCTGACGCAGCCTTAGCTGTTTTTTCCCGCTACGGACAGTATTTTGATACGATACGGATTCTCACACTACTGCCAAATACTTTTCTCTGGGTGTCGTTGTATACCTGAAAGTGTATATGTGATGTAGTCTAGTACCATAATTATAAGTGTATTTTCATAAAATATCTATATTCAATTTTAAATTCATTGTTATTATCAAAATTTGTATTGGCAGTTTATAATGATTCAGAGAAAAGATTCTCATTATTAGCCACTTATTAGGTCGGCAAGTATCTATTAAATTATTGAGCTAAGAAGATACTCAAGTTCCCATACAGTATAGTATCTCAATTGTTTATTTTATGAGAGTCGTGCGTCTCGTTTAGCGATATCATATTTTATATGAGTTGTTGTAGTATTAGATGGATTTGTCTATCATTCGTAACAAAAAAAAAGACCCTTTCAGAAGAAAAAAAAGGATGAGTTTGGGCTTTACTGGTAGTGGTGATATATGGATATTGTGGCGGTATATTTTGGTCCATTAAGGCCCATCCCGTTTTGAACCCGGTTATAAAAATGGCATCTTTTTATATAACAATTTTTTTTAAAAAGAAAAAAATCTATCAAGAACAATTTGTAAAACTTTGACCCCAATAAAATTAATAATTTATTTTGTGTATTTTTGGTTGATTTTGGTGAAATATGTGGTTAAATTTGTGTTCAGTCTTCTGAATGCACCCACTATTTATTTAATTTTCACATACTGTTGTAGTATTATATAGTACTATGATCGATTTCATGTATCTGAGATGTTAATATTCAATATGATTACTAATTAACACTTGAAAAATAAAAAGGAATCCACTGGGTTGTAGTACCTTCATTTTTATTTCAAGTTTGTTATGAAAATATGATTTCTTTGTTTATTGTCTTGACATCCTCCTACCTTGGCTTGATGTCTACTCGAACTATTCTAAACAATGGAAAATGCTTGTTCCATTTTGAAGAAAAAATTTAAACAAATAGAAAAATAATTAATCTCCCAATCAGATAAATTGTAATAGCCCGTTTTCACGAAATTCCAATAAATGTCTATTCTAATAAGCATTACCTGACCTAAACAACTAGTAAAAGTCATAATAAAAAAAATTGAGTAGAAAAGTCATAATAATTAACTAGTATAAAACATATAAATTAGGATAAAATATAGAGCAAGGAAAATAAGAGCATTAGCAATGTGGATTTTTACCTAATTAAACTCTCAACATCAAAATAACTAAAAGAAGAAATTAGGAGAAATAATATAGACAAGTTAAGAAAAATCTCTTGTTTGAAAGACTTTCTTATATTAGGAAGAAATTCAATATACAAATGTAAGTTTTTAAGTGGTTTTCTTTATTTTACATTTGTAATATTATATGAATGAGATATCCACACAAGAAACTCTATCAATAAGTTACCCCAGTGATTTGCATTTTGTGCTTCAAAGTCTCGATTGAGTATGACCATTCGCCTTATTTGACTTGGTAAAACAATTTCGAAAGAAAAAAAAAATTACTCCAGATTAAGTGTATACGATGGCCAAAACTTATTTGGCAAGTGTAAGTACTTGTCTATAAAATGACTCCAACATAAACTCTATATTACAAGAGCTCATAGCTAACAAAGAAAGAAAAAAAATGAAGATCTCTTCTCAAACCCTAGCATGCGCGACTATTGCTCTTGTCCTAGCTTTTGTAGTTCCTTTGAAAGCCCAAGACAGTCAACAAGACTACCTCGATGCGCACAACCGTGCTCGTGCCGCCGTTGGAGTGAGTCCGATTAAATGGCACGCGGGTGTAGCGGACTACGCACGACAATATGCTCAGAGAAGGCGAGGGGACTGTCGTCTCGTTCACTCAGGTGGGCGTTACGGTGAAAACTTGGCAGGGAGCAGTGGTGATCTATCAGGAGCTGACGCGGTGAGGTTGTGGGTCAACGAGAAGGCTGACTACTTCTATGGTACGAACACGTGTCGTGCTGGGAAAGTATGTGGTCATTACACACAAGTTGTGTGGAGGAGCTCGGAGTGGGTTGGGTGTGCTAAAGTCAGGTGTAATAATGGTGGAACCTTCATCATTTGCAGCTATGATCCTCCTGGTAATATTAGTGGCCGTAAGCCTTACTAAGGATATGTATAGACAAGGTGACGAATAAGACATGTCCATAGAGGACATGTGTGTGTGTGTTTCTATAGTTTTAATAATTGATCATCATCTATCAAGATATGGTGATTCCTTAGTAATTTGTATGGTTGTGATGGAATAATACATTTATATAAAGTTGCTTGTGTACGTACTATTACAAATAAATGCATTGCATGCGAAAGTGCATGGTCATATGTGTCTATGATCCTCTATAGTCTATCCATATTTTTATTTGAACAATATTAGTCTATGCATTTTAAATAGACCTTTCCAAAATTTAGAGCGCATTGAAAAGATGGCTTTCGATTAAAATACATAAGAAGTACAAGTATGAGTTTTAGCTCATAAATTGAGAAAGTTTGCAACAAACATAGAAGTATAGTAACCTTATAAGAGAATCATAAAAAGAATCATAAAAAAGAATAAAAATACATTAATTAGTGGATGTGATTCCCTCGGGTACGACGACTTTTTTATTTCTTTTACAAACATTCGTCCATTACATATCTTGAATCTTTTAAGTTTTATCTTGGTTTTATTACTCTTCCACCTCTAGTTGTAGTTTAGCATTTACCAATACTACATCTCATATGGACTAAGAAAGACATGAAACAGTTCTAAGGACTCGTTTTTATTTGTATTTATATTTGCGGTTGCTTTTATACATACTATATATTTTTATTCAAATCGAGTTTAGAATTTTTAACCATCTTGACCTAAGGAGATGTTAATTGTGGACGCAAACGAAGGTTGTGGAGTACCGTCCACGAAAATTTTAATCTTTTGGTCAAAAAAAAATGTCACATCATTTTTGCTTCTTTATTCCAAATATAGTCATGTGAAACAACGCAAGTCAAAGAGGAGTCGTGATCAGTGATATAAGATTTACTGTTTATTTACGAGTTGTCAATTAATTGGCTTTAAAAATCATGAAACTGTCTATTTTACTAGATACCAATAATTCATCCCTTAAAAATTTTAAGGCTATGTTTATCCTAATTTTTTTAGGTTAGAGTTCTTAACTTATTTTTTTTGTTAAGAGACGATTTTTATATTTCTTATTTAAGAAACAATTCTTAAAATTTTTAGTTAAAAACTAAAAAATATTTCTTAGAAAAATTAAAAAATCATACTAAGAGACATGTAATAAACATGCTCTAAAGATTTTGTACTGTTAACATATGAAGTTGATAACAAATAAAAAAACTACTAAGAATAATCCTAATGGAGGGTTATAGAAAATACATATATAAATATATATATTAATATTAATATTTAATTGTATTGTTTTTAACTTTATGAAAATCCAACCAAAAGCTTTCTGTAAAATATTTTGAATTAAATTTTCTGTAAAATTAAAAATATCACAATTAAATAAATATATATATATATATATATATATATATATATATATCAATACTATATAAAAGTTGAGGCTATAAGCCATTGAGAACGTCCACGTAGGATGTTAAACGACCAATCAAAATATAACAACTTACTTTTTAATTTACTATTTCTAAAAATGTTAAGATTACCAAAATCGTTTTATTTCAAAATAAAATATAAATCAATATTAAATATGGTAAGATTACAAAAATAAAAACATTATATATAATTTAACTTAATATATTAAATATTTCGAAAATAATCATAAGATAATTAACAATAATGCTAATTATTTTGAAAATGCAATAGTTTTCAACAATTTTAGCTATATAAATTTAAAAAATGTGGTTTTTAAAGTTTAAGTTATATGCTATTGAAAATATTCACAAATTACATTTACTGTATATAATTTGATGGTATAAATCATTACGAGTGTTTTATGCTAATTAAAAGTTGAGACTATAAACTGTTGAATGTAACACATAGAATTTAAAATAACCAATTATATTATGAAAAATTACTTTTTTGATTTGCTATTTCTAAAAATGTAAACATTACCAAAATCGTTTATTTCAAATATAATATAAATCTATATCAAATATGGTACACTTACAAAAATAAAAACATTATATATAATTTAACTTACAGTTTTCAAATATAACCATAAAATAACTAAAAAATGATAATTATTTTAAAATGCAATAATTTCCAATAATTTTAAAAATATAATTTTAAAACATGTAAGTTTAAGTTATATTCTAATCAAAATATTCACAAATTACATTTACTATACATAATTTGATGATATTAATCAATAAGAGTGTTCTATACTATATAAAAGTCGAGGCTATAAGTCATTGAGAGTGTCTACATAGAATTTAAAATAACCAATCATATTATGAGAGGCTATTTTTTTAATTTACTATTTTTAAAAATATCAATATTACCAAAATCGTTCCTTTCAAATAAAATATAAATCATTATAAAATATGGTAAACTTACAATAAAAAAATTATATGTAATTTAACTTAATATACTATAGATTTTCAAAAATAATCATAAAAATAACTAACAACAATGATAATTATTTTTAAAATACAATAATTTCCAACAATTTTAACTATATACATTTTAAACATGTGGTTTTAAAGTTTAGGTTATATGAAATTTCACAAATTACATTTACTATATATAATTTGATGCTAAAATTATTAAGAGTGTTCTATACTATATACAAGTTGAAGCTATAAGTCATTGAGGGTATCCACAAAAATCTAAAATAACTATACCTCTATTTCTAAAAATGTCAATATTACCAAAATTGTTTATGTCAAAATAAAATATAAATCAATATCAAATATGATAAAATTAAAAAATAAAAACATTATATATAATTTTAACTTAATATATTATAGATTTTCGAAAATAATCATAAACATAGCTAACAACAATGATAATTAATATTAAAATGCAATAGTTTCAAACAATTTAACTATATAAATTTTTTACATGTGCTTTTTAAATTTTAGGTTATGTTATTCAAAATATTCACAAATTTCATTTACTATATATAATTTGATGCTATAAATCATTAACAGTGTTCACATATTAAAAGCACCAACTATAAATCATTATTTTATTATTATTTAAAACGAATAACAATAAAAAATAGTTCGATATATAAATTAAATAGTTGAAAGATTAACATAAAATTAACTAGCGAAAAAAACTT
This sequence comes from Moricandia arvensis, assembly GCA_905132765.1. Classification (NCBI taxonomy): domain Eukaryota; kingdom Viridiplantae; phylum Streptophyta; class Magnoliopsida; order Brassicales; family Brassicaceae; genus Moricandia; species Moricandia arvensis. The sequence continues at coordinate 91,765 of CAJHQP010001863.1, forward strand.
AAAGAACACAAAACTTTCGAATAAAGAAAGTATGAATCTAAAAATACATGATTTCAAAATTTAGGTTATATATTATTTAAACCGATCACATACTACATATAACATTAATAATATACCAGGCTAGCATCCTAATTTCGAATTAACAAAATATATGAAAACATAAAAAAATTCCAAAAATTCACAATAAATTCGTTAAAACTTAGTACTATTTACAAATAATAATGACACTATAATATAGTCTTGGGGAAAACATAAAACAAAGATATAGAGAATATTCATTATAAACATTAGTCAATTGGAAACTATATTAACTAATAAAACAAAATAGTCCCAACATTAATTTATAATGTAACTAGCTCAAGTAGATATATATCTAATATTAGAACTTTTATTTATTATTATTTCATCAAAATTTATTATTTAATTTTTGTTAAAATTCTATAGATTATTTCATCAAACTTAAATATTATACTATCAGATATGCATTTAAAAATAAAAAAGAGTTTTTAAAATACATATATGTACACAATAAGTATATAATAATTATATTCTCATGTAAAATTTGGTAAATACAAAACAAGGTAAGATATTGTGAAAATGAGACAATATTTTATATCACTCAAATATAACAATAAAAATATAAAATAAAATATGCATAAAAATGTACAAATATTTAATATGTATCGGATATTCTATATATATATATATTGTTTTTTTTAATTATGATTAATAAACAATATAAGTATGTTTATAAATACACTTATTCATTTACATATACAAACAAAAATATTTAAATAATAGTTATTTTAAAAGTATAATTGTATGTAACTTAAATAAAATAATAATAAATTATTTTTTGAAGACAAATTCATAGAAACATCTATATAAAAATTCATCTTTTATTATTGTAAGAATAAAATAAAATAAAACTAATTATTCAAATAAACTCGCGCGTAGCACGAATTGAAAATCTAGTATATATTAAGAATTCTCAGAGGTAGAATTCTAATTGGGGGCGCTCTAACATTAGATTCATAAACTATTCTGCTTGTATATCTCTAATGCACTTGAGATGTAACTAAAAGAAACTTAAACAAAATCAACTTCAATCCATTCTTGAAAACTATTTATTGTAAATCAAAATCAGATATATACAAAAATGAAAGCTAACTATTGTGAAATTTGCCACATAAAATGCTATTAAGTATCAAATCTCCTTTTCAGTTGATTAGTTAACTAAAAATATAATACTCAGATAATAATCCTTAAAATTAAAACAAACGGATAGTTGACAAACTGAAATAATCACAAATTAGATTTTAAAAATCGTGATGGCTATAATAGCGTCTAGATTGTTTGGCCATCATAGATACGAACGCAGAGATGTGAAAGTCCCAACAACTATATATGATACATTTAATTTAAGAATCTCCTACATTTCTCTTAAGTATATTAAATAAAAAAATCGAATAACGACCACACATGAAATCGTCTTTACTGTTAATGTTCTTCCCTTTATTCTTTTACGCCATCCCCAGCTTCATTAGTCTTGCATTCTACCCACATGTTCTAAATTCGTCTTTTCATCCTTATATTTTTTTGTAAAAGTACATCACCATAACATAACTTTTTGCTATCTAGTAGTATCTATATATAACGTATATGCTATTAACTCGGAAAATGCATAATCGGTATGGTTTAGACTTGAGATTATACATAGTATTCAACGAGTCCTCGTAGAAACCAAAGCATTAACACATATGTAAATTTAATTCTCCACTGCAGTCAATCTAATCACTCATCTTTTAGAGATTAGAGAGATAATGTTCAATTACGTGATTGAATTCTTGATCATATATGTTCGTAATCAACTGAGCAACTATATTAGACCGCAGACGCATACTTTTCCAACTTTTATTTCGTAAATTATTTTATAAGTTTATGGCAAGAAAAATTAACAATAAATAAAAAACAACAAGTGATTGTTTCGGGAAATAAAAAACATTCAACAAGTTTCCATGCCAACCACTATATAACTTGGCTAAAATCATCACTTTAAAAATCATCCAAAATTTAAAAACTCAAAAACAAAAACAAAAAAAAGATGAAAATCTATAACCCATCTCAAAACCTAATCTTAACCATCACCATTTTCCTACTTTCATTTGTTCCCCTAAGAGCCCAAGACAGGCCACAAGACTTCTTGGCAGCTCATAACCAAGCACGAGCAGCGGTTGGGGTGGGTCCTTTAAGGTGGGACAACCAGGTGGCTGCTTATGCTCGTAACTATGCGAACCAACGTAAAGGTGACTGCGCCTTGGAACACTCGAGTGGACCCTATGGCGAGAACATCGCTTGGAGCAGTGGTAGCATGTCAGGCGTTTCAGCAGTTGACATGTGGGTGAACGAGCAATTTGACTACGATTATAACTCAAACACATGTGCTTGGGACAAAGTGTGTGGACACTATACTCAGGTCGTGTGGAGAAACTCGGTGAAGTTGGGATGTGCAAAAGTGAGATGCAACAATGGTCAAACCTTTATTACTTGCAACTATGATCCTCCCGGTAACTGGGTTGGCGAGTGGCCTTACTAAGACACTAAAATTAAAACCCTCATTTGAATATGTTTCGAAGTATATATGTGTGTACTGTTTCTATGTTGTTCATCTATACCAATCTTCTGTGGTCAGGTAATAATGATTGGTTTGTCTGGTCCGGTTCTCTTTTGGACCATATCTATACGTGGACTTTTGTTATGGAATAATGAAATGTTATGCTACGGCACTTGCTTTGTTTGCTATATATAGAAATCTCCTTTTTGTACTTCTGTTTTATACGTTAAGAAAAATATTTAGGGTATTTTTGTTTACATATTATAATGTTGTATTCAATTAAGTAAAACTCGGGATTCACAAATGTTAATTTTCTTATGTTTGCTCAGTATTAAAATATATCTCTATGATATAGTAGTATGTACTTAATCAATCAAGATAGTTACGAGTAAAAAATGTCAAACACAAATGTTAATTTTCTTATGTTTGCTCAGTATTAAAATATATCTCTATGATATATGTACTTAATCAATCAAAACTACTTATTTAAAGGTTATTTTAACTATATATAAAAGGAAAAACTCCATTTAAAATCGCTAAATAGTTAGCTATTTTAAAAAGGTTGAATTATCTAATTTCATATATATATATATATATATGCTCCTTTATCTCCGTATGTATAAACTCCTCCGATGTTCTCTTTCAAAAAAAATCCTCCTACGATGAATAGAGAAATGACAGTGTTAGGTACATGTAAATTGATATCAATGATATGCTACCTAATATTGGTTTATGGAATTTGATATTGATTCATTATTTCATTGAGAGCAAATATACTCTTAGTTTATACACGTACAAAGGTGGTAACTGGTAAGTATGGAAGGAAAATATACAAAGAGTTATTGAGAGTGATAAGAAGAATATGCTGCATGGGATGCTTATCTTGTTTCTATATTCTTACCCCTAATTCATAAAAAAATGATTTGTAAATTCATTATGGGTTAGCCGGAAAATAAAACTATAGAGAAATAATGTGAATTTTAGATAACATGAGCCAGACGGGACGACGTTAATTTGCAATAATTAATATTTTTTTATTGACATCGTCTGGAAAAGGCACGTCATCCGGCTGCTTTGGCAAAGAGACTGTGCATTATATGTCATAGATTGTAATATCAAAACATGACAGTTTTTTCTATTTTCTTTTAATAATTTGGACACTTGTAATTTGTATATGAGAATATGCCAACGACTTTCAAACCTCTAGCTTAACTTTTGTTCTCTCTATAATATGTTTTGTATTATATATATCGATGAAGAGTGATTTCCGTTGCTATTTAGTATATCTAACGATACAGTTAGATTGATTATATAGAAACCCTTGTTGTAACTTGTAATCAAGTTCACATACTTTTTTGAAAGAAGGGAAAAACCTATGTTATAGAATTGTTTGTATAATATATATCACAAATTCTGGTAAACCATTGAATTATAAGTATTGTTCACTAATTGAAGAAACGACTAAACAAAAAACCACTCAAGTTTTTCTCTTAAACTATCTAATCCACAGCAGAAAATTAATAATTTTAAAGATATCCTAATTAGCCGTTGATCCAAAAAAAAAAGATATCCTTAGCCGTCAGAGAAACTCATCACTATCAACTCTATGAACATGCCACCGTTTTTTGGACACCTAACCCTAAATAACGTGCGTAGATCATTTCATAGTGTAACTGTTTAAGTATATTTTCTACTTGAAAACGTGACACCAACTAGGCCCTAAATACTATATAAACTTTCTATAAATATCCATACAAACACACAAGAAAGCCATCTCACATTATAGTTGATATATTTTACAAGACAAACAACACAAAAATCATTAAAATGTTTAGTAAGGTGTCTATAGAAGCCTTCATTCTCCTACTTCTCATCATCTACTTGACCCAAATCAATGTTTCGTTCGCACAATATTATCAGCATCCGCAGTCTCATGACTCTCCTGACAGCTATCTCAAACCACACAACGTAGCCCGAGCCATGGTCAGAGTCAAGCCTCTAAGATGGGACTTCGGCCTAGCCACTGTGGCTCAGGACTACGCAAATCAACTAGCATCTGGTCCATGCAGCCTCGAGCATTCCTCTGGACCATATGGAGAGAACCTTGCAATGGGAAGTGGAGACATGTCAGCGGCTCAGGCTGTTTCAATGTGGATAAATGAAAAGTCGTATTATGATTATTACTCAAACTCGTGCCACGGCTCGGCTTGTGGACACTACACGCAGGTCGTGTGGCGTGGATCTGCTCGGCTTGGTTGTGGTAAGGGTATGTGTGGTAATGGTGCAAGTATTATTGTGTGTAACTATGACCCTGCAGGCAATTACATTGGAACTAAGCCGTATTAATTTCAAATTCAATTGATGAATGTGTGTAAAGATTCTTGTGTAACTTTTTTCCACACTTCAGTATATGAGAAGATATGTTTGTTTTTCTATAATTATGGAGTTCAAAGTTGTATAAACTCAAAATTTGGTTGCATGCTCCAGTGATAGTGAAAAACTTTCTTTTGACATACAAACAATTATTCTATTGCTCAAAATAGTTGAAAAAATATATTAAGTATGGTGAATATTTAGAAATTATTAATTTTATAAGTGGTTAGACGATAAAGGTGTCTAATTCATGTTAAGAACAATCGGATCTGTCTAACGGTAGTGGACATGTCTCCATAAATTAGTCGTCTGAGTCTCGACTATCATCCGTAAAGAAAAAAAGATAGGTTTTGATTTGTTTGAAGGTGTAACTCTGCCTTAATCCTATGGTTTGAGGAGTAATCCGTGGTTAAGCACTAAATCAAATATTAATACATACGTGTGTATAATATAGTAGGCGACATCAAATGTGCTATAGACTAATAATAGCTCACCAAATATATTTCTTAGACTAATGTAGTCTTGATCCGATCTCTAGACAACTTTGACCATTTCAAGAATGACTCATACACACATAAAGTTTTTAAATGCTAGAAGCATTTTCTCACAAACCATCTTAGTCGATTACTTTGTAATAATCATCATATACAATTAATTTCAAATAAGCATCACACACTTCAGTTTTTAAATACTAGAACAGTTTTTTTTTTTGAAAATATTTATTTTCTTGTTATATTTTGTTCCTTCAGACAAAAGTTGTGTTTAAACCATATCTACAATTACATCACCACTGGAGTTTCATTTCACAATTCTAAAGTTATATTGATTATTTTATTTTTTTTGTCAAATGATTTTATTTTATATATTCTTTTCCAGTTTTCTTATTAGAATGAGCTTTGAAAATTGAATATTTTTTATGATAACTCAATTATTAAAGATAATATTAAATATAAGATTCTCAATAATCCAAAATTAGTCCAAAAATAATTTTAAAAATGAGAGAGCAGACAATAGTCATCGGTTCACTCTATTTGCGTTGTCTGGGCCTTACCTCTGTCCTTTCACACTCCTTCCTTCTTCAAAGTTTCTCTCTTTGTTATTGTGTTCCAAAAAAAAAAATGTTTCTCTCTTTGTTCTATAAACTCTCTCTGTAGATTTACCAAATCTCAGTCTCTTTCTCTCAAGTAAAACTGTCTCTCAAACTCTTAGGTACTCTCTTCCTCACAAAGCTGCAATTTTTTTATTGTCTGCTGTCTTCGAATCTGATTCTTTTCCTGCATTCATACTCTTTGTGGGTTCTATGTTATATAACTTTAAGCTGTTTTCAAGAAGTGGGTTCTTGATTGGACTTCTCAAGATCAAAGCTTTAGCTGGTGCTCCTTTCATCATGTCCCTTCTACTTACTTGTTAGATTCTCAGTTTTCTTCTGCTGATTAGGGGTTGAATTTGTGTACTTTGGTTTAATCTTCTATAACTTTGCACTTACTTGCATCATGGTTGAAATCAATTGGTCTTTTCCTTTTGCATGTCACATCTTGTGATGTTTATTGTTTGGTTTTGAGTAAAGTGATCTCTTTTGACTCAGGTCTAGAAAAGACTGTTCTTAGGTGATTTGGTTCTGTTATTGTGTAAAGGCTGTTCCTTTATTGTCACAGGTTAAAAAATCTGAGTATGGTATTTGTATAGCTGTGTGAGAAGATTAAGAGTGTTTTTTGGAGATGAAGAAACAATCAAGCAGAAGCCAAAGAGGAGGGAGCAGAGGTTTCAAAGGGAAGCATGTTGTGCAGATATGTGTTCTGCTTGGAGTTTGTATCTGGTTAATCTATCAAGTGAAGTATTCTCATGACAAGAAGAAGGAATTTTATGAGACAGATGGCAAGAAATCGACCGTGTTGTTAGAGAGGGAAGATGGGTGGGTAAAGCTTGGGAGAAAAGATCTTCTTCCCGGTTATCATAAGCAGGACGAGAAAGAGAAGCATGTGGAAGAAGAGGAAGGTGAAGAAGAGATTAGCCGTGGAGAAGAAGAGAAGGAGAGAAAGAGTAAAGTAGCGAATAGTACTCACGAGGAAGAGGAGAAGGAAGATGAAGATGAAGTAGCTGAGGAGGATGAAGAAGATAAGAACAAGCTAGGAGAGGAAGTAGTTGAAGAGGATGAGGAAGATAACAAACATGAGGAAGATGATATTGATGAACAAGATCAAAGTAAGTCTGCAGTAGATGCTGCTAAGGATGATGAATTGTTTGAAGAAGAGAAGGAGAATGGATCCAGTGAAAAAGAAGCAGAGACTAATCATGTAGATGAGATTGATATGACTGTTGATGAGGCACGCGAGGAGCATTACAAGGCTGATGATGCTTCCAGTGCGGTGTCTCATGACTCTCGGATACTGAGCAGCGAGAAATTGAAAGAAAATTCTGCAAATTCAACAGGACCATCTCAGGAGAACAGTTCCAATGCCACTATAAGCGAGGTCGAGGTTCAGAAGGAACCTGTCTTGAAGTTAGGAGAAGCTGTGGAGAAAACAACCACCGAAGTGAAAGATGGTGATAGTTATTCATCCAATTCCGAGAATGCTGTAACTGAATCAACAGGTGAAACAGTTAATGGTAATTCGACAGAAGCAATTCTTGAAGCTGCAGGGGTTTTACAGAATGAAACAAGAACCATGCAAGAACGGAGTCAAGAACATGACAGAACAGATGATGCTGCACCACCTTCAGGATCCTCTGATCTACAGACTGAAGTCCAACTTGAGCAAACAAGTAATGAAACTGGTCCCAACATCACTGTTTCTGCAAACGTTACCAACACATATTCCATTCAAGATGAGTCCAGGAACTCATCTTCAGAGTCTTCTCTAACTGAAAACATCTCTGAGTCGAACACAACTGAGGTGAAGGAGAGTTCAAGGTCTGAAGGTGATGAGGAAACAGAAGAAAAAGAAAGTTCAAACCATTTTTCCACGGAGCAAACGGAGGAAGCAGATGATACTCCTGAAAGCACAATGTTGCAAGAAGAGAGAGAAGCACTCACTGATCCACAAACTCTGCCGGATATGAGTATAGAAGGGAAAGAAGAAGATGAAGAAGAAGCGATGGCAGCAGAGTAAGTGAAGCTCCACTGGTGAGAAAATGGATAAGTTATTGTGAATGTTTTCTTTGGTTTTTGACTGCTTTGCAACTTTCATAGTAAAAGCGAAAAACATCTGTCATAGTAAAAGCTAAAGCCATCTATGTCTTGTCTCTGTTTGTTTCCAAAATTGTATATTCATCTTGAACTTTGGCTACGGATTTGCTATCACTGGTCCTGAGGAAAACTAATATTAACAGTAGACTGAGAACTGGTCTTTTCTTGTATGCACTGTCTGAAACAGCAACAATCATGTCTAAATCTGTAGAAACTCGGAAGACATTATCATCTGACCAAGATTCACATCTTATATGATAACCTTAAAAATGCAATTGTGGGCAAAATTTTATTTATCTTTTATAATCACTTGTTCAAGTGGGAATTTTGCAAATCACTTCGGCAAATATCGTTTCAAAAAGTGATATCAATACAAATTTCTGTAAACTCAATAACCAGTTAACCACACTGAAGATGTGGACAAGAGCTTTGGC